>LGRX02005150.1:0-112450 GCA_001247695.2 Cymbomonas tetramitiformis
AGATTTGGACCCACAGGCTAGATATGTCAAGAAACAATATAGAGACAACATAGTACCCCCGACACGGGTGAATTTCATTGGAAAGGAAATGGTGACCGAAATTCCATCTCTCTTATTCACATTACCAATATTGACTTAGAGGCCATGTCAATACAATATACAGAATACAGTAACAATGCCATAAACCCTAATGTCTTTGTCAGAATCGAAGGTACCAACAGTTTTAAATACGACTTTGAATATAGCATCACCAATGACGGTTGCATCCTAATTCCAGCAGGTTCTATTTTCGAATATAATGACCATATGGACCCGCCCTCTTCTGTCCTTGCTAAAGTCAGTGATATTAACTCACACTATGATTACATCTCAGACAGACAGTATGAGACCATTATTGCCAGAATGAAAAACAAAACTGCGGAGGAAGAAAGTGAATACAGCTGCCCTAGCGACTCGGAAGAAGAATCCACCCCCAACGCAGAAAAGAACAAACTAATGGAAGATTATGATATGGCAAGCGATGGTTCTCTATTTGCTGGAAAGAAAACAGCATGCAGTGGTGCAGCATATGCCATAAAAAACTTTGACAACGGGATGCCACTTGTTCGGAAGATGAATATCCCCCCCTCAAGAACTTTCTCCGCATCGGGGCTTCTTATCAAGGAAGATATCCAAAACCCGAGTAGCACATCTGCTGAAATTGCGGGACTGCGATTTCTACTCACAGAACAAAAAGAGAAACTCCTCAAATCTATTACTCCAATGGTACATGCCATTGACTCCATGGCAGCAATATCTGCTGTAACAAAGGATGGCAGGTCCATGAGTGCTCGGGACAAATTACGTGAAGCTAATCGCAGAGATGTGCAGGCTGTTCGCCTACTATTAGAAGAACTTGGATTTTACAGTGAAGGAAACCACAGCAAAATCATCCTCAAATGGATTAGGGGTCACAATAATGACAAAGTCCATGACAGAGTGGACCGTACTGCTAAAAGAGCCTCATTCAGAGGGGGCTGTCTAGACATCTCTCGCTACGACCCTGCCGAGGAACTACCCTTCTCGTTATTCTTTTTTGAGGTCCCTATCTTAGGCGATATCCGTAGTCACATTAGAAGAATTCAACGTCTCTCACACTATCATAATTGGAGAACCCTACAGTCTCAAGGGAAGTACTTGAGAATGCTCAACGAGAATAACACCGCCCCCACTAAAGATATTTCCAAAATAACACCTAAAGCTTTCACCGCTTCTAGAAGCAGAGAACTCCTGGGTCTCCAAGCCTCTCCAGCACGTTTATTTAAACTGGGGAAAATCGGGACTGAAAACTGCCCCTACTGCCAACAGAATACAAAATGCACCTTCGAACACATCCAACTTGAATGCTCAGGACATAATAATAGCTTGCATAGTCTTAGAACAACCCAAGATGGCGAACTAAGGAAAATCATTGCCGAAGAAATCTCAGAAAAGCCCAAACTACTAAACCCTGGGAAAGGTACCACATACATCAAAACAGAGCCATCGAAACTTTTTCCACTTGCTGACCTTAGACAGGAAATGAAGGAGGAATTATACTTACACGCTCTCCCGGAAGCTAGCATGTACCGACCATCAAGTTCAAAAAAGAATACCATTGCTGTGACCGCTAAACCTGAAGTGAACCATGTCACGGGGACAATTAAATATCCCGAACTCCAATATGTCCAGAAGAAAGAGTTTTGGAAACTTTTGGCCTGGCACCGCCTTTCCAACAAAGTAGTTCCATGCTCACTTGCGGAGTACTCGGATAGGGCACACGATATCCACGAAGCACTCAATGCATGTAAGTTTGAATCGGGGGATCCTAAAAATTGTTACGCAATCAGAAGAAGCCTCTTAGATATTTTGGTGGATGACAGGAACCTTGACAAAAACGGCTGTGAACTTTTCTCCAACCCACTAAATGCCCACCCTAGAATTCACTCGAGAAGATGCATACCCACCACAAGAATGAAGAAAGCTCTCAGGCCCTTTTGCCATCATGGGAAAATTGGCTTTGATGGTCTCGCTTGGGATGCCTACGTGGACCCGATAACAGGCATTGGCAGAATCGTTTATGGAAATCCCCCCTTTGATGGGAAAGAAAAGGGCAAATCTTCGGCGGTTATGACTACCTTGGAAATGGGACATAAAGCGGCCAACACCGTCCCCGGATTTTCAGGAACATGGATTCTTCCGCTGTCTCCCAAAAACCAAAAAAGATGGTTCGACAAAGGTTTTAAACTTGTTTTCAGATTCCCGCATAACACTATTCCATTTATCCCACATGGTTATTGGACAGGTGATGACCCCTACGTTCTTCCAGGTGGCGGATGCTATAAGGATGACTTTTCGGATGTCGTTATCATAGCTATAGACAGTGCACCCAGTGATACTCAACCAGCCTTTGATTGGAGGCCCACACAGAAAAAGATTGCCAGATGGTTCCTCAATGTACTTCCTAAGTCCAGAGTCACGGAGAAGAGGCTAGAATACACAGGAGTCAACCCTGATATTTGGAATGAAGTTATGAACGAAAGCGACAAAGTACTTCCTTCTTCGCTTTGCCCATGGCCCACTCAAGACCCTCCCTATCATCAGAGTGATGCTGAGCATTATTATGGTGGTCACCATGACACGACAATCACCAACGCAAATTCAAAGCCCTTTATTAGCACCGTGAAATGGCCCAAAGTACTTACACTCATGGGATACCTCCCTCCTCTTTTTGGTACTGTCCTCAACACGATAGGTGTTCCCCGTGGCAAGATTAAACCTCTCCTCAAAAAACTTTCAAGAATCTGTAGACAACACACCAAAAATAGGCGAGACGTGTTTCTGTTAAACACCACTACCACCTTAAACACTGACCCGCATACAGTTGACATCTCGAGCAGTGAGACCATGACAGAAACAGAAGCTGTGCAGCAATCAAACGACTTTCTTCAAACCCTTCTGCAGTAATTTTCAAAAGTCTTGCAATACAAGATGGTTCCCCGTCCCCTAGGGGAGGGGCCCTCCCCCCCCCCTCCCCCACCACCCCCTCCCCCCGCCCACCTGACCCCCTTCCTCAACGTCTCCAAATACCCCCTTAATTCTTCGACTTCCCTCCCCACCGCTCAGATTCAGCCACCCCTCCACTCACCCGGCCATGGCTGCTTCTCCATCTTCTAGAGTTTTTGCTTAGCGCCTAGCTTTTTCTCTAGATGTCACCCTGCTGAAAAGTGGGTTGAGCCCCTTTGTGGGCGCGCTATAGTAGAGGGAGTAGCCCCTGGTGTCTTCACTAGCCTGCTTTGCAGGGATACCGCACTCTCAGGACTTTGTCCCCTTTGCTAGCGTAAATGTTTTATTATTATTATTCTGTATTATTCTGATTAGATAGACAAGTATGTATTGTGTCACTCTGAAGGTGATCAACGTCTCGACTAGTCATAGCGCACAAGATCAACGTCACGACTATTCAAGTTGGAATAGGAGTACAGTAGTCGCGTACCACTACTGTAGACTCTAGGAGTAAGCGACTATATTCTATATACAAGACCGTAACAAATATTGCTCTGAAGGTATGTTGTGTATGTGTTGTATATCAACATATTGGTCGTGCTATCAATATGTTGGTCGTGCTATTATGTTGTCATATACATACTAGCATATGCAGCAAATATACAAAATACAGAGTATGTTATTAATATGGTATGGCTGTTTTGTAATAGATGCAACTTTGAGAGTATGAGTTGTGATGCGATGTCAAACAAGTAATGGCAAGAAGGCATGGCAAACGACAGAGACAAAGGTAGAGACTTTGCATTATAAAATAAATACGAGAGCGTGATAGCAATATATTCTACTATATCTACCTAGTTCGCGGAAGCTTATTCCTTAGGCAGGATTGAATTGGCAACGCCCACAAAACCAGCAGTTTTCGGGCACGCCATCTAGGGGCGGCTGCAAACAGTCGTAGTGGAAGCCCTTGTCGCAGATGTCACAGAGTAGCATCTTAGCCGCACGTGTGGCTTTCCTGCATAGTTCGCACTTGAGACTAGGTCCTGCTGCGTGCGAGCCAAGCTCATCAAAGTCGTCATCTGCTGCGGGCTGCTTGCCTTTCGCTTTCGCGTCGATCTTGCGCTTCAACTTTTGGGATTCCGTGTTGCGTGCCCCACCCGGTTGTCGCTGAAGTGCTCCTCGTGGCTTAGGAGGTCTACCTATTTGCGGTTGTCGTCCAATCAAATCAAGGTCCTTTTCTATAGGTGCCTTGAACTTCTCTTTGTAAATGCCAAACGCCAAACTGTGCTCACACGCTTTCGCGACATCAAACTCGTGACACGCGCAGGAGTAAAAGTGGAAAGGCCCAGGGGCCGGTGGTGGGAGCTCTTGAATCACCACAAACCCATTCAAGGTATGGTAAAAAGCATCAAAGTCACCAACACACGCGGGTGGGTTGTTTGGGTCTTTCAGCAGCGAAGTAAAGATGGTTGCCTTCGCCGAGAGCTCCTTTTGCTTGTCGACAGTGGAGCGAGCCTTCAAGGTTTCATAGGTATGCAAGGTAGGCACGACATAAACCATCACGCCTTGTAGAGTGCACTTCATTGAATATTCGAGTGTGGGGCTCTCCAAAAAAAGTAGTGTTGCCCTCCAAGTTTTGTGAGAAACCTCACCGCACTCAAGCATAGGATTCTCCTCGTCAAGTAAGCTTTCGTGGTAGAGATACTTTCTACACGCCTCGTTGTAATGACCAAGGGTGAGGAGCTTCCTATCGGTAAGGAACAAGTGAATGTCATTATGTTTCTCTTCGGGCCCATTTTGGTGTTTGGGTTTGCCAGCAGGCAGGGCACCGTCGCGCCAAGTCCCCCATTTCCCACACCAATTCGTCTCGAACCACTCGGAAATATACTCCTCGTCGGAGTACTTCACAAGTAGGAGACGTAGAGCGGCTTCGTGCAAGGCATCCTCCTCCTCGCCCACGAGAAGCGGGTGGTGAATCACACGAAGGTGTCCCACGTCTTGCTTAAAGGTATCAAACCTTTCAGCCTCCACGAAAAAATGTTTCTTCTCGTTGATCTTTCGTTGACAATGAGCATAGCACACGGCTTGAGTAAGCTTCACGACACCCTCGGTGTACTCCGTGATTTCGATAGCGAGGTCCGTGATGTTTAGGAGCTGGCAGACCCACTTCACAATGCTTGGGAATGTGAGGTTAGCATTGTAAAACGCGTAAGCGTGGTCAAGGCCAAAATTGCGAGGGCACCATAGTTTGCCAAACAAGTGGTAAATAGCACGCACGAGAAGGGTGTTCACGATTTCACTTGCGATCGCATCTTCGTGGGATTTGATAGCAAGGTATGTTAGCGTGTACTGACGGTTGGAAGAGGTGCCACCCGACTCGACAGGAAACCCGTTCCACAATATTTTGTAAACATCGTCCCGTTGAAGAATGTTGAATTGAAGTTGTAGCCTTAACTTGTAAGGTGTCGTGTAGAGAACGACGAAACGAACGCGCTCGGCTTGGGCGGCATAATCTTGAGTGAGTAGCTTGAAGTTTTTGTAGAAAGCATCTAGCCTAAGTTCACGTGTGTGAAACTTGTTTGATTTGAAACTCCAACCGCTTGCTGAGAGTAGGCTTCTGAATAGGTCAAGGAAGAACGGAGTGCTTGTAGAATTCCCAACGGCTCGGATATTCGCGCTCAATTCCTTTTCCATGTTATTCACCCTCCACTTAGCATCTTTCCAGGTTTTCAGCAAAGCAACGAAGTCCGTGGCGGCATGAGGGATGGGGGGTAAAGACTCCATCGTAGGAAAGCGGTCGCAAGCGACAAGCTCATTGTTCGCATCAAGCATCTCGCCGTCAAAGAAGGCCAGCGTGCCAGTTTGGTGAGGATCAAACTTCACACCTTCCTTGAGAGCAAGGATATTATGTTCCTTTGCCACGGTTTTGAATTGTGTGAAAGTTCGAATCTCGGAATGTGCTAGCACTTGCTTTTTCACTCTTTTGACATACTTCTTCACCGAGTCATAGCTAGGCCTTGGACTAATAGTGAGCTTTGCATCTTTCATAATCGCCTCCCATATTTGTCTCGGCTTGTGTCTAAGCTTGATTAGGTTCTCCATGGCCTCCTTAATTTGTGGGTTAATACCCTTCCCAACGAAATCTTCGTGGGAATGTGTCCCATGTTGTAGTAGAGTGAACCTCTTTACACCGTCACTGCAAACCCTAGAAACCAACTTGAATATTAACTCACAATGGTGAGACTTGAACAAGGAACACTATTCTTGTAGGTTTTCCGTAGTTCACCGGTTTTCTTGGAGGTGTATGGTTGGCACGCCAAGCTGTATCCGTCGGGGCAAAGTTCTTCCAACTTATCTAGGCACCTTTGAGCACTAATAGTACTGCCAACAACTGTAAACTCTTCTCCGGTTTTCACTTTCCACTTGTATTTTCTCTTAGTCTTAGTCTTAGTCGACTCGAATGCATCGACTTCATCGTCACTATCCTGCTGATATATTGAATTCAATTGTCCTGGGCTTGCCCACTGAATATTATTTTCCTCCTCCATTATGGCTTGAAATAAAATATTGGAAAGGCACTCGCTTCTTATTTTACAAGAAACCATACGCCTTAGGCCATAGTGCAGCACACCGTGTGACACATACGGCGCGACTCTTGCGCGTCGTCAGTACGTATAACGTTCGTGCGTATAAGCACGCACGCATGAGTCAGTTCTCATCATTCTTCCCAAAAAGAACCAATGTCACATTCTTCCCAAATGGCTCTAAAATTCTTCCCAAAAAAACCCCTAGCCATTCTTCGACTTCCCTCCCCACCGCTCAGACTCAGCCACCCCTCCACTCACCCGGCCATGGCTGCTTCTCCATCTTCTAGAGTTTTTTGCTTAGCACCTAGCTTTTTCTCTAGATGTCACCCTGCTGAAAAGTGGGTTGAGCCCCTTTGTGGGCGCGCTATAGCAGAGGGAGTAGCCCCTGGTGTTTTCACTAGCCTGCTTTGCAGGGATACCGCACTCTCAGGACTTTGTCCCCTTTGCTAGCGTAAATGTTTTATTATCATTATTATTATAACAGCATATGTGTGCGATCTGTATGCGGTAAGCACACCTTGTCGTTGTTATCCTCTGACGGTATTTATGCGAGCGAATACGTTCGCGACGGTAATTCCTCGCGCACTCCGTTCGCTGTTGATTCTGCAGCGGATGTCGTTATTCGATATATGGTCGTATATGTGAGATATAATAGGAGCTGGAAACTGCTAGAGGGAGGCCTGTGCTTTAGCCAGGGCGGTCCCTTCCTAAAACTGCTGCTAGGATATTGCTTTCAAGCTAAGTTCCTACAGCTCAATCTTGCGGATACTCAGCCACTTTCAAAGTGGTCTACAAAGTTGCAGAGTTCACCAGAGTTGAAGAAGTTGTCAGTGTCAAAGATGTTCAACCAGAACCAGAGCCCAGAAGTCATAATCCAGAACCAGAGTCCAGAAGCCAGAGTCCAGAACCAGAAGCCAGAACCATAATCCAGAAGCCAAGACCAGAAGCCAGAGGCAGGCAAAGATTCGTAGAGCAAAATTAGGAATCCCGAAAATTGAAAATCAGAATTCAAACCTGCCGAAACCTCAGAAGGGAAAGAAATGCCGAAAGTAAAACAGTACGGCAAGTCAGACAGACTGTTGGCAGTCACCCCAATGGGATGTACCGCTGCGGTGAATTCAGGGGCTCGATCGAGCACCACCGAACCCTGAACCGCTGACACACATGCAAGACACATGAGTGCGGGCAGGGCTAGAGATGCAAAGGAGAAGACCCTCGGCAATGTTGCCACACCGACACGTGACCGTGTAGCCGGTGGGGCCGAGGGAATCTCGTCTCCGGAATAAGAAAAGCCGTCGGAGTCGTCGCCATCGTCGATCACGGAAAGCTCTCCCGGGTGAATCGACTCGTGAACCGAGTCAATCGAGCATAATTTAAGAGAGGGGTTAGAGCATGCCGGCATTACCTGGTCCATAAAAGTGACATGAAGCGGTTCCTCGAAAGGAGACCCGAAAGAAGCAGGGTCCGATGCCGAAACCGGGTGGAGCCCAGCGTCGATCTCGTGATTGGCAGGTGGTGGCGCATCGCACACCACCTGCGGCACAGACAAAGTGCCGATGTGCAGCGGTGGCTGCTTACCAGCTGCGGTAGCACCATCGACCTGTGCAGCCGTAGCCGCAGACCGCAGGGACTCAAGGACGCACCGTGCATCCGAGAGCACACCCTCCATGCCGTCGCCCGAAGCACCATGACCCAAGCCCGCATAGTGGGCACGTAATCCCACGTCGCGCCGCACCGGGTAGGTGAAGGGCTCAGGATCGGTACTGTCAGGGTCATGACCGATGACATATGTGTCATACATGTCATACGTGTCATACCTGTCAGACATGTCATGCCATGTCATGTCATGTCATGTCGGTCGTGTCATATATTATTATGACAGTCGGTCGAGTCATATATTATTATGACAGTCGTCAGTACGGTCGACTATGACTGTACATGTCGCTAGATGATAAGTCACATCATCTGTCATTATTCAAGGAAAGACTTGAATGACCCTGTCATCGAGAGTTCGTATGTCGAACTCGAAGATGGCAAAGCAAGATACATCTTGAAGTACAAACAAGAACCATCTTGGCTTTAAGCATGTGCGGAACACGCATGCACAGTATGAACGAACTATTCGTTATCACAATACTGGTCGTTCAACCTACGTCTCGGGTTCACAACCCAATGGCGGTACTATCTATGATGATAGGAGACGTATGGTATAAGATGAGGAAGCGTTGGGCTTCAAGCAGATCTTCATTCAGAGACTGCACTCATCACCCGCTATTTCTTACACTTGCGTTGCTGTCCAACTTCGCAGTGTTAATTTGTATATTGATAATATATTCACGGCCTGTTTTATCTCGCCGTATCAGGTACGCACCAGTGGCTGGTCGTGCTCGTGGCACAGGTCAGCGAAGTCCTCGTCGTTCTCGTTGTCGAAGGCGGTCTGGAAGGCCGATACCACCTCGTCCAAGTCCATGGCGGCATCACGCAGGTCAACATCGCACGAACCACGCACCTCAGGGCAACGTGCAGTGTCGTGAAAGTGCCCAGGGCAGAGTGGGCACTCCTGTACGAAGGCCGAGGATGCGGAGTGAAAGGAGATGCTCCTAGCACCCTGCGCCCTAATACCTTGAGGCCAATTCCCGCCCTTCGGGAGTGGGGACGCTCCGAAGCGGTGCTTCCATCCCACGTGACGATTACGCCAGTGAAATTTACCGTCCGTACGACGGTTACGTTCATCACGCCACTTGGACGGTGGAAATCTCACACCACCGCCCCCATGCGGACGGTGAGAGTCTCTCCGTGGCGGCGGTGCGTCTCGTGAAACATCCCGCTCGTCATGTCGTAGGGAGGCAAGAAGGTTAGTGGCCTCACCAATCACACGAGCGAACTCCTCGAGGAAGTCCGTAATGTCATTCTGCTCGCTACCCGTGTAGGCCAACCCGAGAGGCGTGTGCGTCGGGACAGGTGCGGCTGCCTTGGGGCGGGCGGGAGGGCCATCAGGGTTCGCACACCACCAAACCTCCAGAACGTGGGTGTAAATCTCTTCGATGCCCACCTTCGCTAGTTCAGTGTCCAGGCGAAGTGGGGTAATCACCTCTTTGTAGAACTCGACGTCCAGTGCCGCCAGCAGCTGCCTCTTGGCGGCCTCGTCGTCCAGGGGGCCCGCTCCGCTAGCCGCGATAGCTTTTAGACACTCGTCAAATTGCGCGACCAAGGGCTCAGGGTCATTAGACGAACCAAAAGAAATGCTTAAGAGTTCTTCGTGGTGGCGGAGCGGCCGATGTCCAGGCGGCAGAAGCCGCTTGGTGATCTCAAGCAGAGCACGTTTGCCGTCACGCGGAGAAATTCGGGCCGAAGCGTCAACCCACCTTCGAGCTGGAGAATGGGGAGTCGTCAAAGACACCAAAGCACGAAGCAAAATGTCGTTGTAAATCGGGTGAACTTCTTTGGTGACGTCCACGAGGTAAAAAATATCCTCGCTGGCGGTGTCCTTGTTGACGAAAAAGGCCTCCAAGGCAGTCACCAAGGAGTCCCAAAGTAGTTGACGATGTGGCTCACTCCCTGAAAACGAAGACGCCTTCGTTCCCAATGTGTCCTTCGCGACACGCTTCACAACGTCAGTGTCCCAGGACGATTGCAACACGGCATTGCCGCGTGTCCTGTCAGCAGCAGCAAGCACGACCTTCGCTGACTGCGGGGTGCTCTTATAGCGAGCACCCACGTTCCTAGCAAAAATTGAATCAAGGCGCATCCTAGCGCCCACGGCAGGTGTACCAACCGAGGATGTAGTCATCAGAATAAATTCCTATAGGAGGGGGGTTGGGGAAAAGGCGAGGCGCAAATCGTAAGGCGGCGGGCGACGGTAATGCAGTTGCGGAGTAAGTCCAAGATGGGGTCGAACGAAATCAACGAAGTCGAATACGCGACGGCCAAGGAGATGTCGACAGGGGTGATCAGTCCAAGTCAAAAACGAAATCCAACGCGGACACTCGAAGAAGTTGCCGAAAGTTCCAATCCGAAATCTCACCGTAACTTAGCTTAAACCGCACGCCCTAAAGTGGCCGATTCAACACCTCGCGAGGCCCCAACGCCCCGCCAAGCGGAAAAGCTTAGCCAATCATGGCAAAGTCAGCAGTGATAAAAGCGGGGTAATACCCCATAACCTGTGAGATATAATATACCGTATTATATCGGGTGGTCACTGAATAGTTTATCATACAAGTGTAAACTGATTATAAGAGTTAAACGAATATAAGGCGGTCTGTGACCTAGGTATCTGTCACCCGTAGTACTGTACGAGTACTGGTACAGCTATCCTTCGGGAGTCAGAGTAAGTTATGACCTACGGGTCACTGAATCCAGCAGTATATGTGCGATCGTTGTCGCCTGTATGTATGCGCGAACACCGCGAACCTGTTACATACACAATATACAATATATCTCTATTGTTGCATTGCACACTTATGTGTCCTCGTTCGTCGCGTGGACGAGTAGAATACCACTGTCAATAGCACGCGCAGAGTATTGTGGGTATGAGTGTAGTCTCTTCTCCAGAAGTGCTGCTCGAGCTCAATGCTCTCTCATATACGCCAATGCCCCCACACTTCATAAGCGTTACCACAATTGGGTTGTGAACCCGAAGGCATTGGGTGAACAACAGTATCGGCTGATCGAATAAGCCGTATGATACTGTCAGGGTTATGACCGATGACATATGTGTCATACCTGTCATACATGCCATACCATGTCATGTCATGTCATGTCATATATTATTATGACAGTCGGTCGTGTCATATATTATTATGACAGTCGACAGTATGGTCGATCATGACTGTACAGGTCGAGTCGCGTCATACATTTATGACAGTCGTCAGTACGGTCGACGATGATTGTACATGTCGCCAGATGATTATGTCATATCATCAGGCATCCCTGTCATCGAGAGTTCGTATGTCGAACTCGAAGATGGCAAAGCAAAGATACATCTTGGAAACAAACCAAGAACCATCTTTAGCTTCCAGCATGCGCGGAACTCGCATGTGCAGCATGAACGAACTAGTCGTTATTACCATGTTGGTCGTTCAACCTACGTCTCGGGTTCACAACCCAATGGCGGTACCATCTAAGATGATGGGTGACGTAGGTATAAAAGTGAGGAAGCGTTGTGCTTCAGCAGATCTTCTACGGAGACTGCAACTCACAACCCGCTATACTGTTACACTTGTGTGTGTCGTTCAACAGCACAGTGTTTATTTGATATACTGTATAATATTTGTGGGCTCGCATATCAGCCCTGACATAATGGTATTCTAATTTAGCTCGTCAAGGCACGAACAGCACGAGAACTCAATTGTGTGCAGCGCGTAGATATCAAAAATTTTGTGTATGCAGGTTGCGGAGCGCGAGTAATATCTGGCGTCGCGATCGCATAAACATTGATATACTGCATATACTGACCGCTGTATAAGCGAAGATAGTGCGCGAGGATATATCGACGCATTCGCATTCGCAGATCGTATACAGCAACTGATCGTCACCTATACTGCGCGACAAGGTGTGCATGCGGCATACATGCGCGCAGTGATCATATGTATGCTCATATACGATTCGCAGCTGTACAAAAATTCGCAAATGAGATGCGGACGCAGAAATCATCAGCGGAATCAGTATCCGCGCGAAAATTAGCACTCGTATCATGTGCTAGACATACTGCGACGAGATGTGCTCTTAATCATCAGCGCGCACCATCGTGATTTTCATGATCGCAGCAAATCGCTTACTGTACACGATGATTATTTTGCAATTTTTTGATGACGATGTCAGTATGCGAAGTGTCATCAACATACCGTCATTATCGATACTTGCAATAATCTCTGATTCATCATCTGCGCGCGTCACGGTGTCCTGACAGAATATATATATACTATCCGGGATTATCCTGAACGGACGCATGATGACAATATACTGCAGCATGCCATATAATACTCTAATGTTTGCTGAGATACTATACTCTATTCACTGTCAGATTATATCAACCTACAATCATGAGTGTGAACTGCATAAATGCTGTGTGAATAGCTTACACACACACACACGCTCAACATGACAGATCATTGAATACACTGCAGCAACATCATAGTGTGTGCAAAAAGTCGAGTGTGTGGAAATAATAATACCTACAGCAACACACACACACACACACATACTTGCAGTATACACTATCATGAGTATATACTGAGTGCATGCAGCAGATGTGCATTTCACCACCTGTACATTATTATACTGAGCATCATTGTGATTGTGCATGCATTATTCATACAGCTTGATCACGATACCAGCTGTAATGTACATACCAGTTTGATCACGTTAACAACTGGGACACATGGCATCACATCACAATACATTATACAATGCACAAAGCATACTTCAGTGCATGTAAGCTATATTGGAACCCATGTAAGTGTAAGGTGCCTGAAGGTGATCTTAACACCATAATTAGCTCGACATGCTCTGACGAAGGATTTGGGATGAGCATGTTCGTTCTATGGTGGATCACTGAATGGAATGCTCACCGGAACTACATGTGAAATAAATCAAGCAACTCATTATTGTAAATGAGAGTATACAGGATTACAATAACCCCTAAGCTGATATATATATCATGCTAGATTTATTCAGTACATGGTATACGGATCATCCTGCATGATAAATCATCTTGGTGTATTGTAATACCAGAAGTCACCTACATACAAGTGTGTATAGTAAATAATTCACACACACACTTACAAGTACTAAATCAGCAAGTACCTACACAATGCACACACCACTGACATTACTATGTATAATGACATTCACTGACTCAGTAAGTGAAATGATCAACTATAATGTCAACTATGTGCATGATAATATAGATACCATCCGACAAACACATGTGCGTGTTGGATGTCGGTGATGGCGATAGCTAAGGTAAACAGGATAAAACTACATGCTGAAGGGCTGGATGGAGAATATCTCCAGACCCGAAGGCATTATACAATGCTCAAATAAGCAGCTGGTCACTGCTGAGCATTGTCCATTCGTCTCACATATCAGTTGGAGCAACTACAACAAGTACATTGCATTATGATAGTTTGATTCAGAATTGATCAGCTCAATTTGCATGTAACATACAGATCAGTTTTCACATGATTTCTGACAATAGTATAAAGGACATTCACACACACATAAATGTGTTGTGTGAAGTTGCTGTGATTGTATCCAACAAAGTCCAGATTTGTTCCAAATGAGATATATCACTTTGATAAATCTTAAGAGCACAGACCTATGCTCAAACAAATCATAGGTTGAGAAATATCGCTAAAGTGGCTGTTTCCACTTAAGTTGATTAATATATACATAACCAGAAAAGTACATTTGCTGTGCATGGGTTTAAATCAGTAAAACCCAGAATGCTGTCAACTGTAAATGTTGATATACAGCACAACTCACTTATTTGCTATGAAAAAATGTCATATGCAAAAGTGAAGTTCCTTGGAATGATTCTGTACTTACATTTCACATTTACACTGAAATATGTCACCACAGCAATATTTCAGACAGCTGAAAAAAGCTGTAAAATAGGTGAAAAAGCTCCACGTTTAATTTCAAAATGAAAAATGTGTGCCCATTTTATGTAAGATTATGATTTTATACCTATTAAGGTATCAGAAAATCATAATGACACATGTCATATCAGTGTGACACCCTAAAATATTAGGTGTTGAATATATATGGGTAACGCTATTGCTATGGCAATAAATCGCTCAAAATGCTGTACGTAAAACACATTTTGAAAATTTCGGATTGATTTTTTTGATAAAATGAATGTTTATATATCAAATATCAATCCCTGATTTATGCAGCATGTGTAACGCCCTGTAACAACCCTAAAATTAAATGTGTGTAACAGGGGTGTAACGTACCTCCTAAAAAACACTTTACGTTTCTATATGGGTATTAAATGCAGTTTTGCTTAAAAATCTTTGCAAAAACGTTATACTGCTTATTTTTTACCTGTATTAGGGTTACTGATATCAAGTAACACCCTAAACACTGTAATGAGTAACAGGGCCACTGTAACTATATATGCTCTAAAATGCCAGTTTTATTTCGAAAAACTTCGTTTTTTGGCATTATTATATCATGCTAAATCATCATAGACATGATAATACTATGGGCAACAACCCTAAAACTGTAGGGCAACAACCCAAAAACTGCAGGGCTACAACCCAATGACTGTAGGGCTGCAACCCTAAACCTGTAACAGCTGATTCCTATAAGGAATGCATGCTGAATGAGGTATTGGCAATTAACAACTGCCACTGTATCGCACACTTCCTTGAGGGGGGAAGAAGGTGGATATATGTACATGCATAACCTCATCATAATATACAGATATACCATATATAACATAGGTATATATATATCAACACACACTCAGTTAGCTGAAGAGATTTTGGTGTTGTGTTTTGTCTTTATTAGATGGCAGAAGCAGAAGATCCAGATATTCCACCCATCAATGCAGATCCGTCTACATGGTTCTTTGACATCTTAGGCTCATATGATGCATATAGTCGTTTCAAGATCCCGAAATGGCACGCTGGTTATGATAATACCCAGACCAGATTCGACAAGATAGGGTTCTTCGACAATATCGGCCGAATGAAGCCTGATATGAGCAGATATCGAGATCCTGAAAACGAGCCTCAGGAACCAGATGAAGAATATACTGCAGACAATCCTCCAATGATTTTCACAGATCCAGATACAGCACCACCACCATCTCCATCCAGTTTGGTTCCCAAAGTGAAAATGGCACCACCAAACCAGTACAAATCAGGAATGGACGCAGAGGTTTGGTTGGAAACCGTGGATAGATACTTCCAATTCACGTATCCAGGAGTTCCAGATAAAGACCTGATCACAGTTTTCCTGACCCTCATACAGAATAATGATCGACACTATTTCCAGGTCGTGGCAAATCAACCAGATGCCACATTTGCAGGAATCAGAGAGATTTTCCTCAGACAGTTTGGTAACCCCCATAAAAGATCAGTGGCTAAGAAACACCTAATGTCACTGAAACAAGAAAACCAGACTTTTTCAGATTATCTACGCACATTCACTTCACTGGCTGCACTGGCAGCAGTTGAACTGGAAGATGTGTTGATAAAGGACAGATTCGTCAACAGCGTAGATCCGGAACTTCGCAGACAGTTTCATTTACGATTCCATAAGTGATTGCCGCCTTACGTTACCCTTCCACAAATTCTAACCAGGCCGGATGGCGACTTTCATTTGTGCCATATGTGTTATGTGACACAATCGTCCGCGCTTCTTTGTTTTCGATCCACGTGGCGATTTTGCATGTCATTGCGTTTGCAAATCCACGACGTTGCGAGTATCTACTCGCGTTCGATAATCATATTTTCGACCGTACGGTCGGGGAATTGTGGGTGGGTAGCAACAGGCGGTCATTTCTTATGTGACAGAGACAAAAAGGAATAATATGTCGTGGTCACTAACCACACAGATATTGCTCGACTTGAACTATGTCGTTCATTCGAAGCAATCAGAGACTCTTCATTATCGAGGGCAGAAGGAACATTCATCTGGAGGGCCAGCCAAAAAGGATAAGGACAGAGGACGTGGCAATAAGCCATATGACAGATCCAAAAATCAGAATTGGAAACAGAATGACAGTCAGAAGTCCAATCAGAATAGGAATAAAGGAAAAAGTGGCAAAGGCAAGGGAAAAGGAAAAGGAAAAGGACAATCACAGAAACAGAATCAGAATAAGACTTGCCATCGTTGTGATCGACCTGGTCACATCGAGAAGGATTGTTGGGCCACCACTACCAATGATGGAAAGCAGATCAAAGGCAAGCCACCAGCACAGAATCCCTTTCAGAATCAGAGACAGCCACAGAAGAATCAGGGTGCAAAAGATGGGTCTAACAAACTCATTAACACAATCAACACCCTGGTCAAGGAACTAAAAAATCAGCATAGTATCAATGCAGCAGTTGCAACTTCAGATCCAGCAGCTCCAGTTCCAGCAGCTCCAGCTCAGGGAAACTCTCCGGGTACTGCACAAGTACCGGTGATGAGAGCACCCCGAGGGTAGATCAGCCAGAAAATGCCACTGAAGCAAGTGGCCAGATTGAGAGTATTTCAGAGGAAGTCCTATCCAGACTGACACTACAGTTTCAGCAGATGGATAATCCCACAGAAAACATCGCACAGATGCAATCTCAGACAGCACAGCTGAAATCGCAGAAAAAGCTGTTGCTGTATAAGGGGAAAATCCATGGACAGAATACTCACATTTTGGTTGATCCAGGAGCCACATCATCTTTTATCGACAGACAATTTGCTTCTCAGCTGGGTATATCACCATCAGATTCATCATCATTCTCAGTGGGGTTGGCTGGAGGAAGCCAATTACCCTGTACATCCTATCTTCCCAATGCTACATTCACGCTGGGCAAGTATAAGGATTCAGTAGATCTTTACATCATTGACATGAAACCATTCACTGTCATTCTGGGTCAAGATTGGTTGGAGAGGAGGAATCCACATATTGACTTTCAGACCAAAAATCTGACGATCACTAGGAAGCATTCATCAGGCTCCAGTATTCGCACAGTATTGTCTAGAGTTGAGCAGACTCCAGACTCAGATGGCCTTCCTGAAATGGAATTGGTCAGTGCCACCACTATGAGGAAACATCTCCGTCGCATTCGATCCAGTGGTTCGGCTGAAGAAGCCGTAGCATATCTCTTTTTCCTCTCCGAGGTCGATGGTGAATTGGTCTTTGCAGCATCAGACTCAGACACCACAATGGAAGACCCCGAGGTCACAGCAGCACGTGATCAAGTGAGAGAAGACTTTTCAGACGTTTTCCAAGAGGATCTTCCGGCTGGTCATAGGCCAGAGCGGTTTGAAGGTGGATATCATAGAATCGACATCGAACCTGGACATAAGCCTCCTTCACAGCCAGTACGCACCATTCCAGCACCCATGATGGAGGAACTCAAACGGCAAATCATCAAATATGTCGAGTTGGGTATCCTTCGTCCATCATCATCGCCATATGGATGCCCAATCATTTTCGCTCCTAAGCCAGGGGGAAAGTGGAGGATGTGTTGTGATTATCGTGCCCTGAATAACATCACCATCAAGGACACGTATCCACTACCACCACATGACACCCTACTAGAGCAGCTGAAGGGATCAAGATGGTTCAGTAGATTTGATTTCAACCAGTTCTTTCACCAAATCCCCATTCATCCGGATGATATACATAAAACTGCTATTCGCACCAGATACGGTTCTTATGAATGGACAGTTATGCCTTTCGGATTGACCAATGCTCCTGCAACAGCACTTCGTGTAGGAAATCGGGCATTCTTTGATTTCATCGACCAGTTCCTTGTCATATTCATGGACGACACTATTGTATACAGTCCAGATTTTGACAGTCATGTGAAGCATGTTCGACAGTTCCTCCAGCGTTGCAGAGATCACCAGTTCTTCATCAGGCCTTCCAAGGTGGAGTTGTTCGTCAAATCTATAGATTTTATCGGACATCACATATCTGAAGCAGGCCTATCCATCATCGAAGACAGGATCAGAGCAGTCATGGCAATTCAGCCTCCAGTGTCTTATGGTCCTACCGTTGGAAAGCAGCCTCTACGCCGTATGGCTAAAGATGGCAAGTCATCCCTTCGGTCATTCTTGGGCATGGTTGGTCAATTTAGGAGATTCATACCAAAGTTCTCCAAAGTTGCCGAACCTCTCAATCGTCTCCTTAAAGATAATGCAGAGTTTGTCTGGGAAACTGAGCAGCAGCAGGCATTTGATAACCTCAAAAGTGCCATCTGTAACGCTCCAGTATTACAACTTCCAGATCAGAAACTGCCATCTATTTTGGAGGTCGATGGATCAGGCACACACGTTGGCCAAGTATTACTCCAGGATCAAGGAAAAGGTATGAAGCCATGTGGCTATCACAGCGTCACTCTATCCGATACACAGAGACGTTGGCCTATTCCTGAGATCGAGCTATTTGCCATTGTGGAAGGCTTCCGATTCTTTCGCCACATCTTGTTGGGAGCTCCTGAGACTATTGTACGCTCAGATCATCAGCCACTGGTTTATTTCCAGACCAAATCCACACTGAGCCCCAAACAGGCACGGTGGTTGGATGAGCTCTCTGAGTACAACTTCCGTATAGAGCACATTGCTGGCGAGAAGAATAAGGTTGCAGACGCACTCACGCGTATCTCTACACTTTTTGAACTTACTGATTGTCTTCAACACATGGACATCAGTGAAGTCATTCCATCCGCAGATCCTACATTCATTGCTCTTATATCTTCTTCATCAGCTCATCAGCTACACGACATCATTATATCCGAATATGATCGTGACACATTTGCACAGACTATTTTGGCTAAGCTGACATCATCGACTTCATCACAGTCAGTCAGCAGCTACAGCTTCGAGCTCATTCAGGGGTTGATCTATCGTAAGACCATATATGGCAGACAGCTGTACATTCCACCAACAGCTAAAGTCCCCACAGATGACGGTGAGATCACACAACTTCGCCACATTCTTCTTCATGAGTGCCACTCAGCCACTATTTCTGGTCATGTAGGCAAAAATCGCATGCTTCATCTTCTGCGTAGCCGGTATTATTGGCCAGGAATGACAACGGCAGCTATCAAGTACATTCGGGAGTGCCCCGTTTGTCAGCGCCAGAAAACGAGGCGACACAAGCCTTATGGTCAGGCACACATACGATATTCTGTGCCTAAGACAAAATGGCTTGATGTATCTCTTGATTGGATCACTGATCTGCCTATCACCACTAATGGGCACGACAGTATATTTGTGGTAATGTGCCAATTCTCTCATCGTTGTCATCTCATTCCCTTCAGCATGACCTGGACAGCTCAGCATACTGCTTCCATCTATATGCAACATATCTTCAAGCTCCATGGTCTTCCGAGGAACATCATCTCAGATCGAGACCCCAGATTCACCTCTACATTCTGGCAAACACTGTGGAAATCTACTGGTACGAGATTGTCCATGACATCGTCACACCATCCACAGTCGAATGCTGCCAATGAGAGAAGCCATGCCTTCATTGAGGACATCCTCAGGTGTTGTTGCAATGATACTTCAGCCAATTCGTGGGAGGACAAGTTGCCTCTGGTGGAGTTTGCAATTAACAATACCGTTTCTGCATCAACTGGTTATTCACCATTTTATCTCGACTCGATGGCGCAACCACTCTCGCCTCATGATCTGGTTATTACTATTCCGCCAGAAGCTCCTGTTCCAATACAAGAAGCTATTCGAGATCATTTTGACCAGTACTCGGCTGTTCATGCCAACGCGGTAGACAACATTTTCCGAGCAGCAGAAATTAGCCAAGCCAGATTCAATAAGACTCACATGCCTAAGCAGTTCGCAGTCGGGCAGAAAGTTCTTTTACGGACCGAGTTTATTCAATGGACTGGTTTGACAGAGGCAGGCAGACACTTTAAGCAGCCATATATTGGGCCGTTCACTATTTCCAAAGTGCTTAGCCATGGACGTGCATACGAGTTAGATTTCAGAAATCTTGATATCCGTATTCATCCGGTACAGCCTGTTTCCAGATTAGAGCTGTACAACGACTCGATTCAAGCACCTTTGCCTCTGCCACAGATGATCACCGAAGAAGGGCAACCACTATTTGAGATATCACACATACTCTCGGATAAGTTCACTAGAGGTGTCAAATACTATTTAGTACGATATGCAGGCTACGGTCCTGAGCATGACACCTGGGTCAAAGCCACAGAGCTGACCAATGCAGCAGACATTATAGCTGCCTATGAAGGCTAAACATTATATTAAGCCTTATGCCCTTACTTCTTGTAATATATACTAATACATGTCGATCATCTATACAACCTTGCTCTTAATGTTTATCATTATGTTGCATTGAAGCGGGAATTGATCCTTCCTTGCTAAAGGTGTAGTGAGCCTTGTTCAAAATCATACCCTTGCACAGATACGCACACATGCGAGATATCATATCTGTGGATAAATAAAAAACTGCTAAATGCTACCTTTGCCAAAACCGTGGTTTGTCATCGGATTCTTGGCCAGTCATCCGAAGCTACCGGAGATAATGACTGAGGTAGAAGGAGTTGTGATCCTAAGTTGTGCTTGACAAACATGACTAAATAAATTTCACATTAGTACGTGGCGAATTCATTCTCACTCATCGCGATAGATGTTCGTCAAAGCGTGCGTACTGGACAAAAATATTGAGGAGTTGAGCAGACCGGTTAAGGATTATAAGTCCAATTCCGTTAAGCAGGGCCGCTCCGTTTGCATTAAAACAAGCCCCTTTGTTCGTTTATTATCGAAATCGGGCTCCCCATCACCGCCTAGGATCCTCCAAAGTAGCTTAAGGAGGGGAGGAAGAGTTGGGTGCACTATATCAGGCCGAGAATCGTTCGAATATAATTCGTTATAATCGTGGGATCATCGATCGCGCAAAGGCGACGACGGCTAGCGCAAATAATCCGTAACGTAGACTTCGGATGCTTTGAATCGTCTAGCACATACATGATAACGTGTGGATCAATCAGTAATCCAGCGTAGGATTGTATCGCGAAAACGCTCTTCATTGAACCTTGGAACGTCACTCAACGATACGATTTCCGGAAAGGTGGGCTACATCCTAAGGACTGTATGGCTAAATGCCTAAGGTGAGGGACTAAAGTGGACTCAGTTCCCCCCAATAACCTAAAAACACCATGAGGGACGCCTCAAATCGGTGTAAGAAGACTGGTACCAGCAAGAAGCGACAACAACAAAGACATCAAAGACATATACAAAGGTATGCCCGTTGTGAGGTCACAACTCTCTTAAGAGGGGAGATCTGTCAGGGTTATGACCGATGACATATGTGTCATACATGTCATACGTGTCATACCTGTCATACATGTCATACCATGTCATGTCATGTCATGTCATATATTATTATGACAGTCGGTCGTGTCATATATTATTATGACAGTCGACAGTATGGTCGATCATGACTGTACAGGTCGAGTCGCGTCATACATTTATGACAGTCGTCAGTACGGTCGACGATGACTGTACATGTCGCCAGATGATTATGTCATATCATCAGGCATCCCTGTCATCGAGAGTTCGTATGTCGAACTCGAAGATGGCAAAGCAAAGATACATCTTGGAAACAAACCAAGAACCATCTTTAGCTTTCAGCATGCGCGGAACTCGCATGTGCAGCATGAACGAACTAGTCGTTATTACCATGCTGGTCGTTCAACCTACGTCTCGGGTTCACAACCCAATGGCGGTACCATCTAAGATGATGGGTGACGTAGGTATAAAAGTGAGGAAGCGTTGTGCTTCAGCAGATCTTCTACGGAGACTGCAACTCACAACCCGCTATACTGTTACACTTGTGTGTGTCGTTCAATAGCACAGTGTTTATTTGATATACTGTATAATATTTGTGGGCTCGCATATCAGCCCTGACAGATACCCGCATGGTGTTCAATTCATGCTTGAAGCGAAGACGAGTCTTCTCAGAACACTTCGGTTCTTCAAGACTTGTCTTGCTTCGCCATCTCGATGCCAATACCTGGCCTCTCGATGACAGGTGTCACTCACCTTAAGTGGATGACATACATTATGACCGTACATGTCACAGTCGACCGTACTGACGACTGTATGTCATTATAACATATGACATGACACGACACGACATGACATGACATGGTATGACAGGTATGACAGGTATGACATGTATGACACATATGTCATCGGTCATATCCTTGACAAAAATGGTAACTAGTGAGCGGCGTGCGGCCGCAGTGTGCGATCTCGTAGAAGTACCCATGATGAAATGGCTATAGAGACAGGGTGAGGTGGATAATGCGAGGCGAGGCTAACGGTGTGGGCGACGGCTTGCGAGTTGTGGCGGGTCGTCGAGGATAAACCGGGGAAACAGCAAATATAACGCGGCCGTGTGGGACGAAAGGACGCGATCAATGCCGGACGGTATACTAGTGACCAGAAACAACAAAATCAAGCCCAACGATACTACACGGAAAATTAAGCTGCCATAACGCGCGCCCAAATTTGTCCAATCAACCGCGCGTCCGTAATTGAGCCATACCGCCCCTACCGAAAACCTCTCTAACGCGGGCTCCTCACCCCATCTCAAGCGTCGGTGTTTGGCCAATCATGGCCAAAGTCGCAGTGTAAAATTAAGAGTGCGTGGGACCAAACCTGTTGAATATATCAGCTGGACTGTATACGATTCGGTGAGACAGATAATCAGAATAGATAACCGGTGAGAATACTCAGTCTTCCCGTTATATGTTCGGGGTCTAGGGTTCCGGGACCGGTGACAGTCATACGTCCTAACTATAGGAATGACAGTCGGGGCGTCACTTCCAGCAAAAATAGCTTTCTTCTTACATGCTTTTAAGTGTGTGAGAGAAAATCTCTTTTTGGAATGTCTTCTCTAGGTTGATTCACAGCTTCACATGCTTTTTAGGATGATGCACAGCTTATTCTAAGGCAAAATGTTTAGCGGTCTTCTGGGTTGGGTGGGTAGGGAAGGCAAAAGAACAGAGCTGCGGATTCCCACGGGCGGAACTCCTCAATACTGTCGTGTGTAAAGCCTTTAGATCTAACTCAGCTGCTGATTTGATCTAACGGCTCAGGAAACTCTGATCGATCTACCGGCACAGAAACCTCTAAAATTCCGCAGGCTCCAATTTAACCATGATACATGATTGATGATACAAGATCGAAGATCAAGATGCATCCGTTGCAAGTTCGAAGTTCAAGTTGCTAGTTGGCAGGGCCCTTCACAGGTACTAAAATACTCGGGTACTTTTGCCAGGTACAGGTACAAGGTAGTACCTTGTACCTGTACCTGTACCTGATTGGATGTACCTGTACCTGTACCTGTGCCCGATTTTCAGAAATGAAAGTACCTGGTACCTTACCTGAGGGCTAGGATTTTGCCAGGTACTACCTTTGTAAATCAGGTACAATTCAGGTACTTATGTAATTATGGCATTACAGCATTAGTCGATTACTCGATTACATGGTTGCTTGGCAAAAACCCAAAAAACGTAAAAACCGGCCTGCATGGCAACTGTCAATTGTCAAAGGGTCAATCAACAATCATACAATTATTCAATTAACAATCATGGCTGATCCACAGCCTACAGTCGGGAAGGATACGTCCGAGACAGAGGGTTCAGAGGCTCAGGTCACTGCAAGTTCAGTTCAGTCTTCAGGAAACAGCACTATCGCCGGTGGAGCGACCTCTGTTGAAGCGAGTGCCGACGGTGACGGCGCGGGGAAGTCGGCTGATGCGTCCGCTTTAGTATTTCCAGCCGTTGGAAGCGTTTTTCGTTGTCGCGACCGCAATTCGGAAGAGTATGAAGTCACCGTTTGCGAGAGCCTTGGCAAGAATGGTAAGCCCTTACATTCTGGGTACTGGAAATATGTCATATGTTTTGCGCCAGCTCTTCCCATCTCCGGCAAGAACGCAATGTGTATTTGTACAGAGAACACTGCCAAGACAACTTGTGGCACGCTGCTTAAGCACGAGCCGCGTTTCTCCAGCACTGGTAACCTGATCAAACACTTCAAGGCTTGTCATCCCGCCACCACATTGCGCGTTCAGATGGACAGTGTTAAGAGTGATGTAGGCAAGGAGATGAAGGCTAAGGCCGCCCAGGATGCTGTTCAGAATTCCAGCTTCGAGAAGTTAGGGGTAGTTCCGGAGGAGCGCTCACTGCCAAACTCAGTAAAGACACCAGAGCGTTTCACACCCGTAATTTCGTAGTTATGTGTGCAGTAGATCTTCGCCCTTTAGAGATGCGCTATGGAGTAGGCTACAAGTTTTACATGGCTGGGTTCAATTCGCGCTGGGCCACAGAGGCTCCACACCATACCACTCTTGAGAAAACTCTGTTGGAGGAGTACAGTGCCGCACAGTCGGAAGCTGCTGGGAAAATAAAAGAGCAGCTGCAATATGTGAAATATGGACCAGGGTTACATGGTCAGTTGGATCTCTGGACTTCTTCTAATGGCGAGCCATATGGGGCGTTCGCTGTTTGCTACGTGGACCCTGCGTCTGGCGAGCGTGTGCGCATCTGTTTGGCGGTCCGCTTATTTCCAGGCGAACACACCGCAGCAGACTGTACCGCCTGGATAAAGCAGGTGTGCTCTGACTTTGACATGGACCCAGAGACCTTGGTGGAGGTGTTTGTTGCTGGCACCACTGATGGTGCTGGCAAAGAGCTCAACGCCTTTGCGAAGGAGTTGGGTATCCCAGCTAAGATCTGCCTTGGACATCGCTTGAACACGACGGTGCAGTGGGGCACTGGACTTGCTGGGACTCCTGCCAGTGGCGTTAGGCTGGGGACAGCGAAAAACCCCAAGATGCGCCTACTCATAGGCCGCGCCGCTGCTCTGGTGGGACATTTTGCTCACTCGCCCAAGGCTACGGGGAAGTTCAAGTCCGTGATGCTTGCGTTGTATGACGACTATCAAGAGCTTGATAGTCGCAACGACACCAGGTGGAGCTCCACTTTCAAGATGTTGGCGAAGCTGTGGCGGTTGCGAACTGCTATCGTGTGCTACTTCACCTTGCACGATGGCGACAACAAGGTGCAGCTGACCCTTGCTGAGTGGAATGAGGTCAGGGCGTGCGTGGGGATCCTTCAACCCCATCACGAGGTGCACAATGATATCCAGGGAGGCAGCATGAGCTTCGTGGCGAGCACGATCGAGGCCTTGGCGGAGACCAAGGATATGGTGAACGCGGACACTTTCGAGTTGTCCTCTGCCAGGGGGTGTGAGCTGTCCCCTATGGGGGAGATCCTCAATGAGGAGGACGTGGAGCAGTTCGAGTTGGTGGAGTTTGAAGAACTCCCTGAGGTTTGTCAAACTCTTGTACTTGTGCTTCGTGAGAAGTACGAGGAGTATGAGCTGGGTATGCCCGTCACTAGGCAGGACCGTATTTGCTGTGCACTGCACCCCACTTTCCCTTGGCAGGATGACGACGTGAGGGCCCTTGCTTTCCCGGATCTTGCGGAGGAGGTGGAGAAGGCCCGCCCTTTTTTTGAGAAGGTGAAGGAGGAGGATCTGGTCAACCGAGATCCTGAAAGGAGCCCCGAGCAGAAAAAGGTAAAGTTCTCGGCTCGGGAGCGCTACCGTGACCAAGTGGCAAGGCGCAAGCTGGTCTTGTCATCCAGCCCGGCGGTTGGTGCAATTGCACCGGCAGCAGCAGCACCAGCGGGAACCCCAACGGAGGTGGACAGGTACAAGTATCTGGTGGACAACAATCTGTTTGAAGTAGACCCCGAGCACCATCTTGGCAAAGTGTGGTCGAAGGCAGAAACCAAGAAGAACTTCCCTGTGTTGCACGTGGTGGCTATCTGCTATCTGGCCATTGACCCCACAAGTTGTGAGGTAGAACGCATATTCTCTTCTGCTGGGCGCTTGTTGGACCACCTGCGGGCTAGCACGTCTCCTTGGAAGGTGGAGGCAATGTTGTTTCTGCACCGCAACCGGCATCTTGTGAAAGGACTGAATGAAATGATTTAACTTGAGCAGTCAACTTTGAGCTTGGTAAGCTTTGAACAGTGACTTGTGTAGTTATGTCAACAGTGTCGGGCATCACACATAAGTGTGAATAGCTGAATATGTGTGCAGTGTGTATGATAACCAAGTGGTTCATAATATATGTAAGCCTTTTGGGAACTTTATCTCACAACCTAGATGCAATTCGGAATGCAGTTTAGATAGCCTTGTTGACGGAGAGAGATATAATGATATATATGTTTGTGTGTGTGTGTGTGCATCGATATAACGGAGCATATCGGATCGATATCGGGTACGTAGATCACATAACTGAATTAACTGTGAATAGCTGAATAGCGGTGAATAATATATATGCCTGTTAGGAATAATACCTCACAACCTGGTGTGAATATCTGAATAATATGTATCGGTTTGCTGTGTAGAATGTACGTATATTATCTTGTATTATCACGGCGGGTATCGATCGATATGTGTACGTCTCCGCGTCTCCGCGTCTTGGCGTGGTCAACTTAACGGAGCAAATCGGATCGATATCGGGTAGATCACATAACGGAATAAACTGTGAATAGCTCAATAGCGGTGAATAATATATATAAGCCTGTTAGGAATAATACCTCACAACCTGGTGTGAATATCTGAATAATATATATCGGTCTGCTGTGTAGAATGTACGTATATTATCTTATATTATCACGGCGGGTATCGATCGATATGTGTACGTCTCCGCGTCTCCGCGTCTCGGCGTGGTGCCCGCATAGCGACGGCGTGTATGCACACCTCCGCGGTCACTTAATAGCGCAAAAACTAAAAAGTACCTGCAAAGTACCTGAAATTCAAAGGTAGTACCTGGTACCTTACCTGTGCACCACCCCCAAGTACCTGTACCTTACCTGTGCCTACTTGTTCCCGACCCCAAAGTACCTGTACCTGTACCTGATCCCAAACTTCCAAGGGCCCAAAGTACCTGAAGGTAAAGGTACTATCTCGTCATTGCCTAATGCGCAACACCGACCGAATGCGCAACACTTCGTATAAAACGGCCATATATATGAAATATTTTGCTAATTACGTAAGGGGAAAGTTTCCATCGATCTTGGCGGCTCGAGGCGATGGAAATACATATCCGGTACATCTTGAATAGCCGTAGGATCGTCTCGGAATGCAATACACAAGCTTGGGGGGCATGAAACCAACTATATTTCGGAGATAAAAAATATATTATTCATCGAAAATTCGATTTATATCCAAATCGTCTGACGCAGTCGTACCCGGCTCATCGCGTAGATACACATAGACTATTCATAAAGCCCTAGATTCCAAACGAATCATTATATATGCCCGTTTTATCTGTAAAAACACACACATCTGTCCGTTCAAAGCCTGAAAAAACATTCGATCGAATTGATACAGTGAAAAAAACATTACAGTTACAGATTTGTTAGCAGTGAATATTTGTGCACTTTACGAGATATACTATTCATATGACCTTATAGTATCGTATATCACTGCAATCGTCTCGCCAAGGAGGTCCACGTGAGCACACGTATTCATCAATAATTATTAAAAATTCACTAAATATAGCCGTTTTATCTATTGATTTGAAGTGTTGCACGTTAGGTCACCCCTAAGAATAGCAACATCTCACCCACCCCCTACTTCTCATGCCACATCGCCGAAAATAACGATTTTGAGGCCAATCTGGCTTGAAATCCTGACCTTTGGACTCATATAGGCGGGATTTGACACCATATATGCCCTTATACTCCAAATATATCGACTATTATGACCAATTTATCTATAAGTGTTGATAATTAGGCATTGACGAGATACCTGTGAAGGGCCCTGCTAGTTGGTAGTTCTACTGTAGTTGTAAGTTGTAAGTTGCAAGCTGCAAGCTTTGCCCTGCCAATCGGGACAGAGCTTGAGATCTCTCCCCACCCCATACTACCTGGCGTGGGTAACAGAAAAACAGACGATATTAGAAATTCGTAAACCAGAGAATAAGCTTGAATTGTCGAGAGGGTGGCCAGTTTGTCAAGCGAAGACTAATGGCAACGGTAAGACATGTATGCGCATAGGGAGGCGTGTTTTGAAGCTAAGTGAACTTACATAATATGCTTGATTTACTGACTCAGAAGTCAAGCAGGGTGCGAGGAGTTGACGGCACTTGCACAAGTTTTCGTCCTAATAGAACTACTGCGACCAATAGAATTTATACGCATTTTTGGGGGACTTTACTGCTATCTGAGAATGACTGGTCAGGTAGAGGTAGGATGAGGTCTTCAGAACCCTAACCACAGGAGAGCTAAATGACCGGTCCCGGTCTGGGTGCAGGACCTCCCTTAGGTTGAAAGAAGCTAAATCTCTAATGGAAAGGCCGCCGCCCAAACCTCAGCGAAAATTTACTCCAACCTTTTCTCGTGGACCTGTCGGTTCAGCTCGTGGTGGAGGTGCAAACAGACCGAACACACGGGTTGGAGACAAAGCACGCGTTGTTGTCTCAGAGTCAACCGCCGCAGGTCATCCCAGCATTGAGTCACAAAACTGAGCTTTACTGCTTTCCCTCCGCGTCTTGCAACGATAACGCCCTCGACTCGCGCGTTTCCTGTCAGCATCGCTTGGGGAAATACCGCTCCCCCGTTTTTTATTGCTCTCGGCATTATCTCCCAACGACGTCCACCGAACGCTCAATATGCGAGGTCAACAGCGACACGGCCTCAAGGTCTCACTCTTGACCTTGTGAAATTGTGCAGATAGCGATAAAAGAGCCGCAGTGGGGGACAGCGTATGTCAGCGACGTACGACGGATGCCGTTCAGAATAAAGGCTTTGCAGCTTCGGACGGCGGGTCGTTAAAAAAACGCGCTCGCGGACACGCTTCTGCCAGTGCAGAACTCGCCGATGTACCTCTATCTCAAAGGCGTGTGAAGGCGCGAGGGCTCGTCCATAGCGATGCCTCAGCCACTGCACGTCGTTTCGACCCCCTCAGTACTGCTGATAGCGTGCAAGCCAACGTCGCGCCGAGACCAAGCGCCGGTGAAGGTCCGTTCAGCTCGTTCTCGTACAGTCATAACCTTGTATCGATAGGAGCGCACAACTGAAGTGATCGTATTTAGGGTAAACGAAACGATCAGAAAGCGCGTGGAAGTTTCGACTTCGTGTGCCCGCCCGCTTGCTTCTTCGCGGTCGTTATCGTGACTGGTTGTCGAGTATTCAAATCTTCTTAATGGCGCTTCAGGCAGCTTCACAATGCCCCTCAAAAACCGTGGCACAGCCTCGAAGCCAGCGAGAGGCCTCCTCGCATTTCCAATTTATCGATCGGCAGTGTCTTCTCGACCCTTGTCGACCCTCGAAGCCTTCAAACGTTCCGGCACCGCGTCGCTGCTGCCTGACACAAGACACAACGAGAAGATGAAGCGAGCATCACCGCAGCGCCCATTTTCGCTCACCGTCGGAGCCGCGTCGGCTATCGAGGTGTCAGGATCGTGAGAGTCTCGAAGATATCCCCCTTTTAACACGTTTTCCTCGTTTGATCTGCCAGACCTATGTATACAGAAAGTTTTATGGACACGGTGTGCTAGGGCTCGAGTGCGCCGTCGATAGTCATCGGCGTATATGTGCGGTCTGTCAGGGCTTGAGTGCGCAGGCGCCAGTGAGGGGCGTGTGATTACAGCACGCCAGGGCTCGAGTGCGAGCGCTTGCAGGCGCCAGTGAGGGGCGTGTGATTACAGCACGCCAGGGCTTGAGTGTGCAGGCGCCAGTGAGGGGCGTGTGATTACAGCACGCCAGGGCTTGAGTGCGAGCGCTTGCAGGCGCCATTGAGGGGCGTGCGCGCGGTGTGTCAGGGCTCGAGGGCGAACGCCCACAGTTGGCCGCCTTGGGGAAGACTGCGGCGCAAGGACTCCCTGCTGAGGGGAGAGAAGAGGGCGGCCAGCACAAGAGTGAGCGGAAGGGGCCTCTCGGAAAGACTCCATCCGGCCGGCGGTCCGAGGTGTTAGAGCAGCCTGCCTCACTCTTTCCGTCCCTGCTTCTTCGCCGGTGACTTGAGCCGTCACACTGTGGCGTCTTTTTAGAGCCCCGTGGCGCTCGTGCGGTGCAAACCTGCTTGAGAGTGGAATTATGAGCCTACTTAGCACCCAGGCTCCCACTTGTGTGGAGTTGGAGAGCTGGGCACGTGCATGCGAAAAGTCCGATGAGGGTTGGAGAGCTGGGCACGTGCATGCGAAAAGTCCGATGAGGGTTGGAGAGCTGGGCACGTGCATGCGAAAAGTCCGATGAGGGTTGGAGAGATTGAGTTGTCCTCACCTGCTCCGTCATGTCATCAGTGAGTAGACTTCTTTTGGAAGTGAGAGCGAATCTCGCTTTTGCAAAAAACAGTTTTGCACTGGAGACGACTCGTTTCGAGAGGCAGGGATGCTTGTGGGCGCCCTACCCACGAGGCTTTCGATCCGTGGGCTCATCCTGAACTGTGCTGTGGGAGCTTCATCGAAGGCTGAGGTGTCGAATGGCTGTGTCTTGCAGGCATCTGCAAAAGCACCAGCCGAGACAGTAGCCAAGGGTGCTATGAACACGAGAGAAGATGTGCATCCCCAGGTGCCGGGCAGTGGGCCAAAGGCGGCGCCGGGCACGTACTCGGCGGAGGCGCTGGGGACGGGCTCGGTGGAGGCGCCGAACACGTGGTCGGCGGAGGTGCCGCGCATGGGGTCAGCGGAGTTGCCGGCCATGGAGTCGGCGGAGGCACCAACTACGGTATCGGAGGAGATGCGGCGCACGGGGTCGGTGGCGGCGTCGGACACAGGCGTGGCAGCTGGTGGCGGCGCACCTGATGGAAGAGGGAAGGAGCCGAGTGCCGCAGGCATCAAGCTTGCGGAGATGTGCGAAGACTGGATGAAGTTTACATCCGTGCTTGATGGTTTCAAGACAGAATTCGCTGATCTGGAGAGCGCACTTGCAGCGCGCGAGGCTGCAGTGAGCGAGGAAGAGAAGCGCTGCAAGCGCGCGCTGGTCGAGGTGAAGAGCCAGCCCTTCGCCGTTGCCCCGTCTCGTCCCTGGGTGTGGAACCAATCAGCTGCGCTCAAGGTGGTGTGTGGGCGGGGCAGGTGCTGAAGGCGGTGAGTAGGCGGTGCAGATCTGACGTCGGTGAGTGGGCGGGGCAGGTGCTGAAGGAGCGTAAACGAATGGCGAAGAATGAGAAGGCGGCAAAGGAGAAAATGGCGAAGCTTGAGGAGGACGCGCGTCGGGTGTCTGAGTGCGACGCGCTCATGATGAAGGTGCGCGTATCATGCAGCGTTGGGTGTCTGAGTGCGACGCGCTCATGATGAAGGTGTGCGTATGATGATGAAGGTGCGCGTACCATGCAGCGGACGCTTGCGTGGCGCATGCGGAACGGCTTTAGGCAAGTGACGCTTTTTAGCTGACGTGCTTTGTCTGATGAGGCGAGGGCAGTCGGCTCCAGGGCGGGCCTCTGATGAGGCGAGGGCAGTCGGCCCAGGGCGGGTCTCTGATGAGGCGAGGGCAGTCGGCTCTGATGAGCAGGGCAGGGGCGGGCCTCCTGATGAGGCGAGGCAGTCGGCCCAGGGCGGGTCTCTGATGAGGCGAGGGCAGTCGGCTCCAGGGCGGACCTCTGATCGGCGAGGGCAGTCGGCTCCAGGGCGGCCTCTGATGAGGCGAGGGCAGTCGGCTCCAGGGCGGGCCTCTGATGAGGCGAGGGCAGTCGGCTCCAGGGCGGGTCTCTGATGAGGCGAGGGCAGTCGGCTCCAGGGCGGGCCTCTGATCGGAACGCCCTAGATTTGCCAAGCGGGGCAATCCGCGCAACAGCTGCAGCGCAGCAGAAATGGCTGTGACTTCCATCTCCGTGGTCGACGTGAGATAGGTCCCGCGTCGGGGGGTAGGGACTGAAGCCCTCTGTTGGGTGATGCAGATGCGAGAGCAGGAAGCAGAGTTAGCGAGGCTGATACAGTACGTGCAGTCGCAGCAGGGCAGGCTGCACACGGCGATGGACCAGCGGTGCCCGGCCCCTGCGAGCGGCGGCGCGCCTTGGCGGGAATCCGGCCCCCCTGACTGCATGGACACCGAGGAGCCGGGGCTGGAGCAGACCCAAGAGGCGGTGCTCAAAGCACCGAGGGAGCTGCATGGGCAGGGGGGTGCACAAGGGCAAGCGCAAGGAAGATGGGAAGGTGGAGGAGGGCAGGCGCAGCAGGCGCAACAGGCGCAGCAGGCGCAGCAGGCGCAGCAGGCGCAGCAGGCGGCCTACCAAGCCGGAATCAGTACGGGGCTGCGGGCCGGTGTGAAGGCCGCCGTGGACTTCTTTTCCGTCGGGCTAGCCGGGGGGATGCCGAGGGCACCTTTAGGGGTCAACAGCATGTCGACAGGTGGCGCGGCTGGGCAACGTGGCGGGGGCGCAGTCTCCGCTGAAACCCTAAATATGCTGCGAGGGGTTCCAATGGGGAGAGCTCAAGTGGATGCGGCGGGGAACCCGGCAGGAGGCATGGCCGGCGCAACGGCCGCGGGCGCGGACGGGAGTTCAGCAGGGGTAGCGAGGAATGGCGGCAGGGGGTGTCTGCAGGGTCTGGGGATGTGCAGAAGGGCCCTCGACCGGGGACAGGATGGGAATGCCAACCAGGAGCATGGCCGGTATTCCGCTAGAAAGTATGGTGGGGGCCTTGGGAGGGGACGCTGGGACGACACCAGCAAGCGGTGTGGTTGGAATGTCAGCAGGTAGTGCAGTGGGGGCTATGGCGGGGAACATGGTATGGAAGCCGCCCGAGGGCATGATTAGCCGGATATTGGCGGGATGCGCGACCGGGCCGCAGGCTGCCGGCCTATTGGGGGTGTCCACAGGGGAGGGGGTCTCAGGGGGCGCAGGTGCGGTGGAGCAGCTGCCAGGCGACGGGACAGGTTTGAACACCGGGGGGGGAGCGGATACGCTGGGCACAACCGCAGGGGAGAAGCTGTCAGGGGACACGGCGACGTTGTCCACGGAGGGGGGCAGCAGGACCCTGGCCTCCCAGCAAGCGGAGACAGAGGCGACCCAGTCTGGCGGTGCTTGGGAGTGTGACCGAGCGGCATCTGCGTCAGCGGCGCAGCGCCCGGCGGCGCAGGCAGCGCATCGAACGATGACGTGGCAAGGCGCCGTGGATACTCATCGCTGGGGGGGAACTGAGTGGAGCAGTCAGCAAGATCCCCCAACCGCCCCCTCCGACTCCCAACAGGAGTTGAGCGCTGGCGGTGAGGTGTTGCCAGGTGGCGCGCTGGGGGGGGCAGGCGAGTCGGGATCCCCGGCGGGGCCCGTGTCGGTCGCTGACGAGGTGAGGGAGTCGCTGGTGAAGTTCCTGACGCTGAACGGTGGTGAGATTCTTACGAATCTCATCAACAGGTTCTACCAATCACAGCCCCCGGAGCGTGCGGAGGCCTTCAAGGTTGCGATCAAGCGCGCCGGCAAGCTCCGAGGCTTCTGCAACCGCTACCCGGCCGACTTCGTGTACCACTGGGATGAGTCAAGCATGCCAGGCAGAGCTCGTATATCCCTCAGATCCCGCGGGGGCTCACATCCTGCGGCTGTGGCTGCACATGGAGTGTCGGCTGCCGACGCTGTTGAGGCAAGCAGGCCGGCACCGGCGGCCGCAGAGCTGCCTGGGTGGGGCCGAACTGCTGCGAGGTGAGTGCCGGCGCCGCAGAGTCCTTGCGATCTGCCCTTGGAATATGCCTTGTCGGTGCCTGAGGACCTGGCGCTGCTCCGCCAGTCACAATTCACGGATCCATTGCAACTCGGGTGGTACTCTTGCTCGCCTTGGGGCGTCTCCCACAGTGCAAGGCACGTAGGGTGCTACAAGGCGCATCTTCAGTACGCATGCCCGCACCACCTCAAGAAAGCCGTGTAGTGCTCGCTGAGGTGTCACACTGTGTGGCAAGGGTGTGTAACCGAAGGTTGCCTTTTTGCGCCCGACTTGGTGTCATGACGCGCGCGGCGTGGGCACACGCATCACTTTCTACCCTTGTAGTTGGCTTGCTTACCGTGCGGTATGGGAGTGCAAGTGAAAATGACCTCGTAGGAGCCCATTCAATTTTATACGGTGCGGTGTGGGCATGCAAGTGAAGGTAGTATTGCGGCATTCGCCTAGGTGGCATCTGTTGTGGTGTGGGCTTGCAAGTAGAGAAAGCCATGTAGCAACCTACTAGGTGTTCTACTATGTTGTGTGTGTTTTGGGCATGCAAGTAGAGAAAGCCCTGTAGCAACCTACTAGGTGTTCTACTATGTTGTGTGTGTTTGGGCATGCAAGTAGAGAAAGCCCTTGTAGCAACCTACTAGGTGTTCTACTATGTTGTGTGTGTTTTGGGCATGCAAGTAGAGAAAGCCCTGTAGCAACCTACTAGTTGTTCTACTATGGTGTGTGTGTTTTGGGCATGCAAGTAGAGAAAGCCCTTGTAGCAACCTACTAGGTGTTCTACTATGTTGTGTGTGTTTTAGGCATGCAAGTAGAGACAGCCCTGTAGCAACCTACCAGGTGTTCTACTATGTTGTGTGTGTTTTGGGCATGCAAGTAGAGAAAGCCCTGTAGCACTTTTGCGGGTTGGACATCCTGTGCATGCCCACACCACACAGTATGAAACATAGTAGGGTGCTACAAAGTTTCATGGCCACACCATACGACCGCATTGTAGGTGTTCACCGCCCGGACAGTCCAGGACCTGGTTCAAGTGAGAAGCAGTGTGTCTCGTAGCTGGCCATGACCGATACAGTATGTCCCATGCCCTTGAAGCTTGTCCGATGCTTCAGGGTTCCGAAGAGGGGGGACCGCCGTGGTTCCTGCTCCACCCTCTAATTCATAGCTAGAGTAATTCCTGCAGGGCCACTCGTGCGTGCAACCTCTTACCCGCCCGAGATTCTCAGGGGCTGCTGGTTGGTGCGTCTACAGCCACCAAGACCCGCAATCGGTGCAGATAAGTGCACAATCCGCGACGCGTGAGCCCTCCAAGGCTGTTGAAAGCGAAGGCGCCAACATAGAAACGAGACCCTCAATGCACACGGTATCCAAACTCTCAGCGCGCCTCCCTGTGACAACTGCAGCTCCGCCCTGACGCAATTTCTTGAAGCAAATGACGCCTGGCGGGCTGATTGCGGCTGGGGGTTGCCACATGTGGTGCTGATGACGCCTGGCGGGCTGATTGCGGCTGGGGGTTGCCACATGTGGTGCTGATGACGCCTGGCGGGCTGATTGCGGCTGGGGGTTGCCACATGTGGTGCTGATGGCGCCTGGCGGGCTGATTGCGGTCGGAGGGTTGCCACATGTGGTGCTGATGACGCCTGGCGGGCTGATTGCGGTCGGGGGGTGCCATATGTGGTGCTGATGACGCTTCGTCTATTTTGAATAGGCGAGGGTATGGGTAAGTGGAGGGTTGCAGGAGTCGCAGCCCGCTGATAGTGGCATGGATGCAGCGGGAGGGTCGTCCAATTGCATCGACGACTGGCAGCAGGAGACGGATGCAGACAGATCGTGGCCGCAAACGGACAGGTGGTGGACGGAGAGGGACGAGCAGTGGCGCACAGATCACTGGAGGGAAACTCACTCGCAGCCGGATGTCGAACTGCCTCGGTGGCAGTGGGGGAGTTCAATGCCACGGGGCAACATCCGCCCGGAGAATAAACAGTGGCGCAGTGACGAGTGGCAGCTGGGAAACGACCACCCTGGCAGCGACGAACAGCGGAGAGGTCACCTTCACGGCAGCAGATCCTCTCACAAGGAAGAGGCGGCGCCACAGCACACCAACAATCGCTCGAATAGGGCCGTGTGGCCGAATTTCATGCACCCGCAGCGAGTTAATAGGCAGGGAGGGATCCCAGCGACGCCGCTTTTTGGTGACTCCCTGAGCCCGCGGCAGCCCCCCTCCTCAGGCTGTCTCACCCCTGCTCTCCTGAGTAGGCACAGCAAGGCCTAAGTGCCGAAGTACAGTTCCTATCAACCCCCTCGTGAGGGTGCGCACCAGCGGACTGGTGACGTCTTCTGAGCACCACCGGCGCAGCTGTGGCTCCCCGCCGGGCCGCTTGGACATGCACACCGGCGCAGCTGTGGCTCCCCGCCGGGCCGCTTGGACATGCACACCGGCGCAGCTGTGGCTCCCCGCCGGGCCGCTTGGACATGCACACCGGCGCAGCTGTGGCTCCTCGCCGGGCAGCTTGGACATGCACACCGGCGCAGCTGTGGCTCCCCGCCGGGCCGCTTGGACATGCACACCGGCGCAGCTGTGGCTCCTCGCCGGGCCGCTTGGACATGCACACCGGCGCAGCTGTGGCTTCCCGCCCGGCCGCTTGGACATGCACACCGGCGCAGCTGTGGCTCCCCTGCCGGGTCGCTTGGACATGCACACCGGCGCAGCTGTGTCTCCTCGCCGGGCCGCTTAGACATGCACACCGGCGCAGCTGTGGCTCCCCGCCCGGCCGCTTGGACATGCACACCGGCGCAGCTGTGTCTCCTCGCCGGGCCGCTTGGACATGCACACCGGCGCAGCTGTGGCTCCCCGCCGGGCCGCTTAGACATGCACACCGGCGCAGCTGTGGCTCCCCGCCGGGCCGCTTAGAGATGCACACCGGCTCGGTGCGTTGGTTTGGGAAGGGCGCCCGAGGGATGCAGCGTCAGCCGCGTCGGAGGCCCCCCCCGAAGGTCCTTTAAGGGGGCCCTTGGTGTGTCGGTGGCGCATCGAGCGCGTGCTCTTGGATTGAGCTCGCAGGCCAAGTCAGTGATTGGGGGTGGGGCCGCGGGATGCAGCCCGGAGTACCTTCCAGTGGAGGCCAACCAATCAGCCCCTCGGCACGGCATCTCTGCCAAACCCCGCCCCGCCTGTCTCCGGCAGTGAGCCGACGTCCTCCGAGAGCAGCCCGAAGGGAGCCCCGTCGGCGGAGATGGTCCGGGCGATTGCGATGGGGGCGGGGGTGATGCCGGTCAACATGGAGGATCTGGTAGCCGCAGAGGCCGAGGCAGAGGCAGAGAGGGGGCACAAGAGCACACGGGAGCCGCCGGACCGTCGGGCAAACGGGCCTCCCAGCGCGTTGGCCAGAGGTGGCAGCAAGGCGGCAGGGCCATCGGCGCCACGTCGGCATCTGCCAAGCTTAAAGGTTCGTCCCAGCTAGTGCCCGGCGCAAAAAAGACAGGCCATGCAGCGCAGGTGAGCGCAAGCAGCTTCGCGCATTTCCTGACGCGCGGCCCTGTGCACGTTCCCGCGCGCCCCGTGGCGTAAACACCGCAGTCGGTGCGGCTTCCCGCCACGTGGTAGAGCGGAGGAGCTCCCCTCTATGGTCCATTGAAGCTGGTCCACTTCTACCCCCCGAGCTGCCCGAGCGCCTGGACGCAGCCCAATTGTCACTGTGGAAACGCCTGGACGCGGCGCATGTGTCGCTGTCAGAATTTGAGATGCTGCAGACCCGCCCCGAGTGTTTGTGTCCGCCGCCCTCCGAGCTCACAAGGCTGCTGTGGCCAATCAGCCGTGCTGACCAACCGCAGGATCGAAGAATCGGGTGAACGGTGGGGCGGGAAGTGGCAGGTCATACAGCAGGAGGCGCCGCAGCTACTGGAGGTGTGTGCTCACGCCATCGCTATTTGCTATATAGCGTGCCACACGGCTACCAGCGGGCAGGCGTTCTACCGGGCCCTAGGGACCAGGTCAGGGCTGAGGGGAAGGCCCTAGGGACCAGGTCAGGGCTGAGGGAAAGGCCCTAGGGACCACGTCAGGGCTGAGGGGAGGGCCCTAGGGACCACGTCAGGGCTGACGAGAGGGCCCTAGAGACCACGTCAGGGCTGAGGGGAAGGCCCTAGGGACCTCGTTGCCAGCTGGGGAGGATGACCACGGGTTGATGTTAGGGCCGGCTGGGTACCTGCGAGGGGGCGCTGCAGTGAACGTGTCGACCACAGCATGGGATTGGACGTAATGCGTCGACCACAAGATGGGATTGGGCGTAAACGGGGATCTGGCTGTGGGCCGGTAGGCGATGAGGGAAAACGAACACATACAAGACGAGACCCTTGAGGACATGGAGGTGTTTGGCGAGAGCGCCGAAGGTGTGCCGGAGGGGGGCGCCACGCTCGGAGGGACCCTCAAGACGGTACTGTCGCGCTTGTGGCAGCGCCAGAACGACGCGCCCAAAACGTTAGGCGGCGCCTTTGCCGGTCTCGCGGATGAGCGCGCGAGCAACGGGTATTCCTCCTTCTCCTCTCCTCTCCCTCCAGGCCCCCCGCTCCCCCTCCACACTAGGACGCTGTAGACATGGACACAGGCCCTGTTGCGCTGAATATGACGTCCGGAACTCGTGGATGCGTCATGACCAGACTCTCTGAGTTCGGAGCCTGAAACGCGGTCTGCCACACACTCAACTCCACGAGCCATGGCGAAGATTGAGGTGACAGTTTCGCGGACATTTTGTACTCAGAATGAGACTGAGCTCACAGCATTTCTGATATTTGGCTCTCGGAATGAGACTGAGCTCGCAGCATCTCTCTTGCCATTTGTCTGGAGACCTCCGCAGTTCCACATGAAAGCGCGGGACCACACCGTGCTCGTGGCACCTGAGCCCCAGAAGCACCTGTGTAAGCTCTGCGAGGAAAGTAGGTGTTTTTGGAGCCTCGCTCCATGTATCTCCATGCGCTGTCCCCGGGACTTCGCCCTCCTCCTGCTGTGTGCAGTGTACGGTTTCGTAGGGCTACCTAATTTCGTCGGAGAAAGTGCTAGGTCTCCCAACTGCACCTCCTGCCCGCACCGGCTCAAGGCCTGGAATTCAATCCTGAAGGGTAGCATCGGCAACAGGGAGGTGCTTGTGGTTGGCGAGCCTCATGCTGCCTGCCCAGCGCCCTGACTGTTCGGTGCCTGTGGAGGCCCATGATGCCGCGTGCACAATGCCCTAACTGTTCGGTGTTTGTGGAGGCCCATGATGCCGCGTGCCCATTGCCCTGACTGTTCGGTGTCTGTGGAGGCCCATGATGCTTCGTGCCCAGTGCCCTAACTGTTCGGTGTCTGTGGGAGGCCCATGATGCCGCCTGCACAATGCCCTAACTGTTCGGTGTTTGTGGAGGCCCATGATGCTGCCTGCACAATGCCCTAACTGTTCGGTATCTGTGGAGGCCCATGATGCCGCTGCCCAATGCCCTAACTGTTCGGTATCTGTGGAGGCCCATGATGCCGCGTGCCCATTGCCCTAACTGTTCGATGTCTGTGAGGCCCATGATGCTGCGTGCCCATTGCCCTACTGTTCGAAGGTCTGTGGAGGCCCAAGGTGATGCGTGCTCCAGTGCCCTAACCACCGGTGTCTGTGGAGGCCCATGATGCCGCGTGCACAATGCCCTAACTGTTCGGTGTTTGTGGAGGCCCATGATGCCGCGTGCCCAGCTCCTAACTGTTCGGTATCTGTGGAGGCCCATGATGCCGCGTGCCCAATGCCCTAACTGTTCGTGTCTGTGGAGGCCCATGATGCCGCCGCGTGCCCAATGCCCTAACTGTTCGGTATCTGTGGAGGCCCATGATGCCGCGTGCCCAATGCCCTGACTGTTCGGGTGTCTGTGGAGGCCCATGATGCTGCCTGCCCAGTGCCCTAACTGTTCGGTGTCTGTGGAGGCCCATGATGCTGCGCGCCCAACGCCCTAACTGTTCGGTATCTGTGGAGGCTCATCATGCTGCGTGCCCAGTGCGGTAGCTGTTCCGCACGCATGGAATGTGCTTATAGACCACACCATCCCCCTGCCACCGCGCCCCTTTGCGCGCCCCTTCACCACTTCTGTCCCCTCTTATTTTAGGTCTCCTCTTGTCGTTTACAAAGAGATTTGAGGTGTCTTTTCCTCTCCATCGCCTCTTCTTTCGGAAAGGGCAGCTTGAGTGGCCACGGGCTTGCAGGCTGGCTGTGCGGAAATACAGCATGGAGGCCTTGGTGAGCCTCATGCAGACCGCTCGTGCGTACAAGAAGCAAGGCGCGCGCGGTGCCGGCAGCAACGTGCGCTATGGCTGGTGCAAGGTGCCTCCTCCCACAGCCCTCTCCCAAGGTTCGCCTGATACTCGGGCTGCAGCCGGCACCCACTTGAGGCCTGGGAGAGGATACGATTGGGCGCTGGTGACCAAGCGTCATCTATCTCTACACTGCAGCCTGCTCGTGTGCGACAAATCAGAGCTCCGGGGCGGGTGTCCACGCGCCCCAAGCCTTAAGAGCCGTGGCTGTACCCATTCCTTGGTTTGGGTCCTCTTATGCCAAAGCCCACTAACGCAGATGGCCGGGATTGGGGAAAGCCTCACGGCTGACCTTTACTTGATCACTAATGTGGCACTCCATCAGCAGTTCTCATTTTGTTTATTTTTCCGGTGAAAGCGGGGCAAAGAAGTATACAAGAGCACAGACAAAGCGGGGGGAGTCAAGTGTCGCTGGCACACAACATAGCCCTCCGCTTTCGGACTACCTCGGGGATGAGAACTATCTAGTCACCGTTACGACACCCATACTTTGGGGCACCTGCCGCCTGCCCCCTGGATGAGGACTAAAGAGGGCAGTCGTACAACAAACCCTTCTAAAATCTAAGAGACGTGTGGCTCGGATCCACCGAGTGCAGGACGTGTGGCTCGGATCCACCGAGTGCAGGACGTGTGGCTCGGATCCACCGAGTGCAGGACGTGTGGCTCGGATCCACCGAGTGCTGGACGTGTGGCTCGGATCCACCGGTGCAGGACGTGTGGCTCGGATCCACCGAGTGCTGGACGGTGGCTCGGATCCACCGAGTGCAGGACGTGTGGCTCGGATCCACCGAGTGCAGGACTTGTGGCTCGGATCCACCGAGTGCAGGACGTGTGGCCCAGATCCACCGAGTGCAGGACGTGTGGCTCGGATCCACCGAGTGCAGGACGTGTGGCCCAGATCCACCGAGTGCAGGACGCGTGGCTCGGATCCACCAAGTGTAGGATGGCACTGCTTACTTTTTTATGAGGGGTGGTGTGGTGGTGGGGCAAGTAAACAGGGCGTCGGCGCGTTCTTGTTTGTGTTCCCGGAGCACAACCGCATCGTGCTGGAGCATGCAGAGTACGGCCGCGCCACGTACTTCTTCGAGATGGAAAGCGCAATGGACGACACGAAGCAGATTGAGCGACTCTTGGCGGCGCTCAACACCCCGGTGCGGTACCACCCTCCAGGCGGAGGGGGCTCTACTTTGGCTTTCATGGGTGAGGGTGGTGATCCAATTACCATGAGGGATTAGATGGTGTCTGTGCCCATGACCGTGCGAAGGCTGCACTGTTCCCTTGGAGGCCGTTCTATGAGGCATTGGGACGCCCGCGCTAGCCTTGAGATTATTTTATATAATTGTGTATATATAGCCCGCAGATTTGATCATTCAATTTGCATAGGGAGCGCCTTGCCACACGCGTGTCTCCTCAGTTGTGCGAAGTTGAAGCCGAACGAATAAAAAAGATCTGCATCGCAAAACGCTGCGGTGCGTGTGAACATAGGCAGACTTCTTCTGAGCAGGTGTGTGTGGTTAGTCTTGAAGTCTTGGGGAGATGGTAGTGGACATGAACGGCATAGGGATTGACACGCTCCATGCTGCTGGATGACCGGGCGCCTGAGAGGCGGAGATGGGAGTGGACATGAACGGCATAGGGATTGACACGCTCCATGCTGCTGGATGACCGGCGCCTGAGAGGCGGAGATGGAGTGGACATGAACGGCATAGGGATTGACACGCTCCATGCTGCTGGATGACCGGGCGCCTGAGGGGGAGATGGGAGTGGACATGAACGGCATAGGGATTGACACGCTCCATGCTGCTGGATGACCGGGCGCCTGAGGGCGGAGATGGGAGTGGACATGAACGGCATAGGGATTGACACGCTCCATGCTGCTGGATGACCGGGCGCCTGAGGGCGGAGATGGTGGACATGAACGGCATAGGGATTGACACGCTCCATGCTGCTGGATGACCGGGCGCCTGAGGGGGGAGATGGGAGTGGACATGAACGGCATAGGGATTGACACGCTCCATGCTGCTGGATGACCGGGCGCCTGAGGTCCTCTGTGGCAACATCTCGACACAAGAGAAGGAAATGCTGGCGATGTACGGCTACCAAAGTGGTTGTGGTCTGGGTACTTTCCTTAACTTCAATAGAAACGAGAGTGTCCGACATGATTATTGCAGGCATGATCCATTCCCTCCTCAATTCCTGACAACATTATTTGTTGGCGTGATCCTGTTGTTGGTGAAGAGTGAGATGTATGTTCGATTTGTGTGGAGAGTTTCCGTGGACCATTGTGATTTGATACAACGGGTCTGGGCTGAGCGGGTTTGAAAATTGAGTGGATGCAGGGAGGGACCGGCCCTCAACTGGAAAGAAACTATCAGTAAACGATTGGATGCAGCAAAGAAATGTGGACGGATGGAGAAGTCAAGAGCTAGCATTGCGGAAGATAATCGGGTGGAGCTTCAGTCTGACCAGAGCATATTGGAATTTTGATAAAGGAGAGCCAGCAGCGCAACGAAGTAGCCGATTGATCCCAGCCAAATCATGCCACTATTAGAAGTTTGGGAAGCGATCACACAAATGCCTCATTATAATCCAGTCATGAGTGAACAATAAGCTAACATCTTACCCAGGAAGAATGCATTTCTATAATTACCAATAACAACCAGTCATGAGTGATGTTTTGCATCGATGTCAGAATCGTGATGTAAGAATAAAGTGGCAAGACTTCGGCGTAACCCAATTCATGTACACGATAGCAGCAAATTAATTGGCAAAATATAATCCGATGTATGTCGCGGGCTTGCGGGCATCAAATGATGCAAGTGTTGCCTCAATTAATAGCGTCGAATGCAAACGAAAAGGTTGATACGATCTGGAAACTGGTTTTCGCCGAACCACGGAATCGTGCACGCAATTGGCCAATTTTGGTGAAGACTGAAACAGTAAGCCCATAGCCAGACCTGGATATTAAGCCGATAAGCATTTGTCATAAGGGCTGTCGAGTATAGGTAGATAGCTTAAGTCTTAGAATTCTGAGAGTATACGGTATGCAGATAGGTTCGTTCAGTAAAGCTGACACAGTCTCCGAATATATTGCGTAGAAAAAATACATGTGCATTTCCTGATGGTGCGGGATTTGGGCTCGTATGTACCTTACAATGTTGTGGGGCCCCCAATAAGTGGAGGTCCGCGGAAGCGGTGAGTTTCGAATGAGTGTGAAAGAATAAGCTGATGTCAATCTATAAGGAGACGTTAGGTATTCATGAAAAATAATGCATGCAACGCGGCGGTGCCAAGATATTGCAATAGTTATGGCTGGTTTTCAATATTTAATGACCGGTACCCTGGCGACATCCAAAAATGGAACTGTGACGAAACTTACGATCGTGAGATTTGGCGTGTCTCGGTATGGCATCCTACGCTAGGACAAACATAGCCAAGAGAATGTAGCAGATGCGAAAAGTTCGCAGCACTTGTGAAAAGGCTCAAGGCAAAATTCCGAGTCACATCCTTGTCGGCCGTTAGATTACGTCATATGGAATTCTGACGATGTCGTGTGGCGCAAATCTTTTCAAAGGCGCAAATCATTCGGCTACGTCTGGCCTGGAATGTCGTAATATAACGATTGTCCAATAAGATGTTTGTTGATGGGGATGATCGTCAAATAAATCGTTAGCCAATGGAAATCGCACTCGATCGATGGATAGATACGATGATTTTGTACCTGGACGTACTGAATTACATGTCCACCACACTGATTTTTCTGAATCGATGATCGAATGTGCCTATCTGCCAATGTTGGGGAAGCGATTAATACAGTATAGAATGATATCAGATTAAGACAGATGCCGCCGAATCTAATGAGATCGGAATAATGACATATGCTAAATCCAAGAGATAATAAGCGGGAATATCTAGGAACATTTGAATCAACTGATGATTGAACAGCCGAAGTGGACTAAGGCTGTATATAAAAGCGGACAAGGCATTGTCGGATCAATTTGATTCGCAGCTCAATCATATTCCAGAAACTCGGTAAGTTGTATAATCCGTTTTAGGGTGAAGTCTGTTATGCGTGTAGGCAAATGCCGAAAATCGCAATATGAGCGTAGGCAAATGCTTTAATACTATTGTGCTTCCTTGCCGCTGGCTCGACGCTTGCCCAATCACCCCCTCTAACGCGCCGCGTCCAGACTCCTAAAATATGAACGGATCCTGCGTGCGCAAGAAGCATGTTCTTCCTAAGACACCGAAGAATTGATATGCAAACTTGCATACAGTTGTATACCGAACACAACTCTCGTTGCACTATCCCGCTTGTTCACGGTCTGTCTAAGGATATCTCACGATTGATTTCATTTGCCTACGGGCAGATGGCCATTAAAATCATTTGCCTACGGGTAGATGGCCATTAAAATCATATGCCTACGCGCATTCCACATTAAAATCATTTGCCTACGCGCATTCCACCATAGATGGCATTTGCCTACGCGCATTGCACATTAAACCCTGATACTATAGTATGCGCGTGAGCAAATGCTTTAATACTAGTCTGCGTGTAGGCAGATGGCATTTAATGAACTGTCGGTAGAGTGAACCGCGCTAGCATTATTGATTTTTAAAAGAAAGAATCCGACGACGCCCACATCGATGTATCTAGAGAAAATAAGAAAATCCAAGAATTCGCACGGTTTGGATCCCGATGCAAAAGAAAAAAAAGGTTTCAATTTTTTTGATCGATTCCGCAAATCTTCAACCAGAATTGAATCAACAATAATCAAAATAATACCACATGATTCGTTGCCGAACGTCGACAACAACGAACAATCGGCAAACTCCTAATCATTTCCATCTAGCTAGTATTGTTCACTCTGCTGGCTTACCACCACGCATTATGCGATTTAACTCCTAATTAATTCCATCTCGCCGACTGCGTGTCTGTGCGACAAACAACGGGGGGAAAGCCCGAAACATATCTGACGGCGATAAGGACATGGTCCAAAATATGGATATTGATGTTTCGCGTGACCCCCGTCATGATGCCCTCTGCGTTCTATGAAAACTGTGCCCTTGCGAAGTGCAGATGTGGCAAGACCACTCTCGGGAAAATCGTCACCCAGTGTCGCAAGCTCGATAGGCGCAAACAAAGCACGCTGCTTAGCTTCGGCGGGGTTAAGGCGGGCGTGTCTCTGTAGCTTCAAGCAACCCTGTCCCACGACTGGTAAGGCGTCCCAGCACGAAACGGAAATTACAAGCGGAGCAAGGGCTGGTCGGTATCGATTTTTACAGCCGCGTTCCTTTAGAGCACAATATATGGTACCTACCGCAGTTTCGTTCTTCCCTCACACACATACCGTACACATGACAACCATAGAAAGTGCACGCCCCCTACCGTATGCCAATTACACAATTCGTTATCAGACCCTCTTACGATGGCATATGCCAATGATTAAATACGCCGGTGCCTGGTTTTAGGCGGTTATCGACAAACCAACAATATATGCATAGTATTCCCACCAGCTCAACTGTAAAGCATTCAACAGACAAGATTTTCTAAAAAATAATTCATTTTGGCAAAATCTCAACAAGAAATAGATTTTAAAAAATTAAATAATTAATCGTTTTGGGTCCATAAACAAGACTTTCTAAAGACTTTCTTGACGCCCATTTTAAGTTTTAAAATCAATAATATAAGCACGGCAGGCAGACCGTGTACACGACTTAACCCTTCATGGTATTGCATGTGAACAGTATTATGTAAATTCGACCGGTAGATATCAAAATCTGACCACAATCAACATATCGAGCATTTGGATTTGAGACATGATGGTTTTGTATGCGATGACTAGCGAAAAACTGTTCGAAATAGATGTTAATTGCTTAAAAAATACATTATTTCGCAAAATTTAAACGGTAGATATCTACATCTGACCACAATAAACATGTGTAGCGGTTGGATTTGCGACATATTGTTTTTTACGCCTAAGTAATTCCTTTCTAAATGACATAATACGTCTTTATACGGTACATCTAGACGGGTCGTGCCGATTTTGCGAAATTTATAACAAATGTTATCAATACTCATTTTAATGGACTTTGCTACACCTACTATATGATATGATATTCTAAGGTGATAAAGACTCTGGGACTTTTCTAATCCATATACATCATTTGCAAACTTTGATTACTGTTTAAATTTAGACTCAACTTTGGAGTTTTGCCGTAAACAAATATATTAATCCAGAATTATAGCACACCTCTCCTTCTACGATAATATAAGTATTGTTAAATTTCTACAGTGAAAACGTTCAGACACAGGACTGCGCAAGTGACAGAGCCTATCCTTCACTGAAATGAATGCCGGCGGCAAAGACGTCCCAACTGTTTGTAACTGGCATCATACATCTGCACTCAGGAGAATTGTTGTAGCCGGATACAGTTCGCTATCATAATACCAGGAGGTTCTCATCAGCATTCAAGAAGTTCAACACGGCATAACCAGATGTCGGTGAGAGCATATGGTCATTTTTATATTTAAATGCTATCTATGTGACTAGTGAAAATTCTATTTACAACACGGTTCGCGCTCAAGGAGAGTACAGACCAAGGGTGGTGAGGGCGGTGGTCTTGTATCGTCCAAGCCTGGACTTGCGGCGATCACCGGTATTCTTGTGGATGGTTCCAGTTTTGACCTGCACCACGGTAGATGAACGCACGGGTCAATTTACTCCAATACATGAACATGTAATTACACGCAGGACTCAACCTCGGACCCTGCGGATGTGTTAGAGGAACGCACCGCTTTGTCAATTTCGCCGTAAACGTCCGCCAGCAGCTTTTCCGCAAGAGCGAAAGCGTCCTCGCTTTCGGCTTGGTCTTTCACTAGGGAATCGATTTCCGTGAAATACTGAAGCCCGAAATGCCCCAATTTTCTCAGGACAACCTTAAACAGTTCCAACATAAAGACAGCCGCGCTCTCTTGTTCAATTATTTCGAACAGTTTTCAGAGTGCCCTATCACGCGGGTCCATAGTTAAGTGACATTTCCTGCTTTCCACGGTCTCGGAAGACGTAATCGGAGTAGCTGGAACGCGAACCAACCGTTGTGTGTGCAAGACAAACGTGATTCTATTCCCGTGAGGGTTACGCCCTGGACGTCCTAATACACCGTTTCGAGGTGAGAACTGATTAAACGTGCCGTGGCAAAAATACCTTTGTTTTAAAGGATTGTATGACTATAGAGCGTCCACCCGCGAAAAGGGCACATAGAGTACAGCAATCCAAACAGGTCGCTGGGGAGCACAAAGGTACCTTCTTTGAGCGAGTGTAAATGGCGGACTTCTTCGCCTTGTGGAAAACGCGGGCTTTCTCCGCCTGCCGCAGGTGTTATTTTTCAGCGCACTTTCACTTTTAATCAAGGAACGATGTCGATATGGCGGAAGACATCCAACGCGAGCCAAATGAGTTCACCGAGGTCGTGGGAAAGTGTCCAAATGTCAGGTGCACCCAGTGGTGAAACAAAACGCGGTTCTCTGTAACGTACCACGCGCTGGCGTTTCAAGCTGTTTTGCGCTGCGGAAACTTGCAGGGATACCCTTGAAACAGCCACGGATGCGGAGCGACCCACTGTACAGCCAAAACGACCCCCCGGACAAAACCACTCATAGCTTGCTCCCCCCAATACTTCTTTAAGTACATAAAAACATCTAGTGGTGAATCGCAAATACTTCTTCAACACTGTGGATATGAGCCGTGGTCTGTGGAAACGAACAGGGCTTCGGCAAAAGAGCCAGCAACTAAGGAAATGAAAGGATAGGTGTGCGAATGGCTACCCTGCAGGGACTGTCCTCGTGTAGAAGAAGCAAAGCTCGGCAGCTTTGTGGAAGTTTTAAGGGAAAGGCAATCCATGGATAAAGACAGGGCAGCCATGATTATCCTCTTGCAAGCTTTTGGGTTTTCGGTTCTGCTAGCTTTTTGAGACGGCGAGTGTTTGGAAGAAGAGATGGGGCTTGTGATCCAGTGAATTTTGTGGATGATAGAGAGAGATGTACCGCCAGCGCTGTGTCGTGTGTGCTGCTTACTGTTAAGAATCTGACGGCGAGTACGTGATACTAGATCCATTTGGAGCACGTGGCAAAAAATGAGCGTGGCCGCGTTGTCTCTGTGGGTCATAGGAAAGGACGATCGAATGCCACTTCAGTTGAATCCGTCGGTCGACCGGATGACGCTGCGACCCACAAGCCATTTTCCAGCCTCTCCTCAAATTATGACGATGGAATAGGCTCTACTGTCATGTCAACTGTGACTACTTTAACTTAGTACGGACCGGCTACCAGGGAGAGTATAGTGTAGATACGTAGTATCTATATAATTAATAATAATAATTATAGTATATACTACCCCCCCTGCGGCTACGGCTGCGGCTCACGTGCGTGGTGAGCTGGTGTACGGTGACACTCAAGACGAAGAGGATAAAATTGTAAAACATTCAAAACATTCAGAAATCGACCCGAAACGTGATTTTTAAAAGCATCGGGCGCTTCTAGCGAATTCCTGTTCCTTGGCGGATATGATGACGCTCGGATATTATTTGTGTGATAAGCTGATAACTTATCTATATGTTACGATATGAGCCCGCCGCTGGTATAGGCGACGTTGATGACAGTGTCATCACCAACTTTCATTCCGGGAGCTCTCGCTCTGCGGGCTCGGGCTTCGTCTCATGTCGCATTTTGATTTTCGGAAATGCAAACGGGGACCACATAGACATACTGTGACACTCGATACTCATACGATTGTGTGACAGACGACGACGCGACGACACAGGCCGCATGGATGGGCCCTCCGTCGGAGACGGGAGGGTATGAGTCCTGTGTCACTCGACTGTCGTGTGTCACAGTACCGTACACAACAAGAGAATCCGATGAACAGATGAACAGCTCAACAGACGAGAGCCATCTGTGTTCAAACGTCTAACATGGACCAAAGGCGAGCATGCCAGATATATTGTTATCAAACGTGTGATATTATTGTAGGTCATGTGTTCTATCTTCAGGGGATTTTAGCGACAGCACATTGACATGCTTGCCCGTGGACATACTTTACGCACGCTGTGACCAAGTGCTGCTATTGCTGCCTGCTGCCACACGGTCGCTATATATCTTTATGTGCGTGCGCGCGTGCGTGTGTGTGTATTTCGCGAAACGCTGACTGTATCAAAAGACAGACACGAATCATTAACATCATAGCGTAGAAGCATCGAGCCCTCGAGCCGAAGACCTCGATGGAGTGGATTTTCGGCCGAGCGGGCCCCTGGAGACCTCCACAAGAGGAGGATGCGCTATCCAGCGATGACGACGGCATCAAAACCCCATCTTCCGCCTCGGATGATGGAGCAGAGGACGAGGGATACGTGCGCAAAGTTGTACCTCAGAGACCCGAGGCCCCCAAAGTGGAGGAGGGCGCCGAGCAGCTCAAGGTGTTGCTCAAAGCGGAGGGTGAAATGAACCAGGTGCACAGCTTTCCCCCCAGCCCCTTGTGCGCGTTTTCTGGGTTTCATGCTGCGGGAAAAAAAGGCGTTTTGCCGCACACAGGATGCCGTTTCTAACTGTTGCGCTCAACGCATCAGGCACCCCAACTCCCTGCCCTGCGCTTGCACGCAAACTCCTGGATTCTTGTCAGTCGATCCTGTAAACTGAAGTGCGCTGGGATTAAATTATCTATATGCGCGTGACGTTGGGTGCGGCCGCATTTGTTATTCTCGGGTGCTCATATGAGGGTTGATGGTCGATGGTCAAGAGGATCCATCAGGTGCCAATGCGAGTGTGCGAAGACCGAGAAGTATCTTGTCCTGCCGCTTGCTCACGCGATGCCTGAAGCACCTGGCCTTCAGTCAGGGGGTGTGTTCGGTCTGCGCTTCGTGGCTGCCTCCAGTTATATGACCTAAGGGTTGCTCCTCGGCACGCTCTCTCACTCGTGGCTGTGACAGCTGCCCAGGTGTCTATGCCCCATTTTGACAAGCGGGATGTCCGGGGCAGGCTCTCAAAGACAAGCTGGATCTCTTCGAAAAGAAAGAGGCGGCGAGGAATGATATGCTGGTGAGTGACGTATCACTCGTGCGCTCACGACCATGTGCAAGGGTACCCGGGCCACGCTCCCCCTCACGGCTCGAATTCGGACGAGCGACGGAGGCACGAGGGATCGCGGTCATCCTTGCGGGTCCAAGTTTAATCGCGGTGCACAAAGTGTGGGCCTTACTCGGCTTGTGGGCATCCCCACCCTTCAAGCTGATATCGGTCCGGATGCGCCTCGCAGTCGTGGAGGAAGGACTTGAAAGGCAAGCTCCGGCCATCGGCGCTGCTACCGGAGGAGGAGAAGGCGCTGGCCGCGAGCGCTGCGGCGACGCGCTCCGAGGAGGAAGCGCGGCTCTCCCTCGAGGCGAAGGTGAAGGGCCTGCGGAACCAAGTGAAGGTCCTCAGTGCCAACGAGGCAGTCGCCACCGACGAGCCGAAGCCAAACCTGCAGCAAGAAGTCGCCGTGCCACTCAGCAAGGTAAAGCCTCATATGCGAGAGAGCCGACTTCTCGTCTATCCGCGACTCCCCGACTGAGTCAACACGCGCGCGCCGTGCCGCGCAGCCGGCCGAATCCTTGCTTTTTGTTCGTGTTCCTTCCACCGTGTGCCCCTCCACGACAGGTCCGCATTCCCTTCGCCACTCCGGCCGTGCTTCTCTTCCACTTTCCGGGATATGTTGACGGCCGGCAGTGCAGCCGAGCGGAAGGGTGGATTGCTAGGGGTTGAGGACGTCGGGTGCTGATCCCAGGAGGAGCTCCTGGAGGAGGAGATGCATAAACAGGGCACCCAGCTTGCCAGAGTCAATGCTGCCGCCGCAGAGAAACCGCAGCAGGTGGGCGCGCGTGCGAGGCAACCCTGCCCTCAATCGACGCCCGGCGCGCGACTTCGAAATAGCGGTCTCCTCTCTCAGGGGCTCTGTGCTGCTGCTTAGGCCTTCGCTGTTGGCTGCGACTGCCCGAAGCGAAGACGGAGGTCAGGCTCGCCAGGTAGTGCCGCAGGTCGAGGGCGCGGATGCCCCATCTGAAGACCAGCTCGTTCACTGGATCGCCGCCCTGCTCGTCTCGTTGCGCGGGCCGAAAGCCGCAGCCCGCATGGGCTTCGCTGTGGCGGCTTGTGCTGCATAGCGTGCGGCGAGCTCTGGGAGGGCACATCAGGCACGCTGTCGTCGATGCTTCAGGCTCGACGCGGCCCTACGCATAGTTTGAGGCATCAGGTACTATGCGGGGAACAAGGTGGTCGTGCAGCCTGGTCCTCTTATGCCATGGTGTCTTGTAGCCTGGCTCTCCGAGACTGAGCACTAGAGGGTACCGGCGAGCTAGTGGCGCACCGAGGTATGGCGCCTGATGTGACCGCCTGCTGATGCCTGTGATGGCGTACTGTTGCCTCCCGGCGCTGGGTGTGACCGTTTTCTGATGACTTGCGGTACTGAGTGTGACCGCCGACTGACCCTACTCAACGTCGGGCACGACCACTTCCTATCGCCATGCGATGCCGGTTGTGACTGGCCAATAATTACATACGGTGCTGCACGTGACCGATCCCTGACACCTTGTGGTGACGGGAATCACTGGCCATTAATGACATCCCAGGCTGGAGGTGACCACCCGCAACACCATGTGGTCACAGGTATGACCGGCCACGAATGATATACGGTGCCGGATATGACCTCCCACGAACGTTTTGCGGGGCTAGGTATGACTGGCCACTCATGACATACTGTACGGAGCCAGTTGTGACCGCCCATCAATGCCATGCAGGGCTGGGTATGACTGGCCACTCATGACATACGGTGCTGATTGCAATCAGCCACAACACCGATCACCAGGCGGTGCCAGGTCACCGATCACCAGGCGGCGCCAGGTCGCCGATCACCAGGCGGCGCCAGGTCGCCGATCACCAGGCGGCGCCAGGTATGACTGGCCACTCATGACATATGGTGCCGGATGTGACCACCTGCCGACACCAAGCTAACGACATGCAGTGCCAGTTGTGATCCCCCAATGACACCATGCGCTGCCAGGTATGACGGGCCAGTATTACTTATGGTGCCGGTTTTGAGCACCTGCTGAGACCGTGCGGGGATCCAGGTGGCTCGAGGAGGTGAGCGGAGGGGGATGCAGGTGCTGGAGGGAGGTGAGGAGCAAAGGGGAGTGGGGTGGGGGGATGAAAGGATCCACCTGCCAGGAGGAGGTGAGTCAGGGGTCAGGAGGCGGTGAGATGGGGGATCCAGGTGCCAGGAGGTGCACGGGGGTTCGAGGAATCCACGATTGTGTCAGGAGGAGGTGAGATGGGGGGTGCATGGGATTCTCGTCGCAGGAGGAGATGGCGCAATCGGAGCAGGCGCTGGTGTCGAGCCAGGCGGCATTGCAGAAGGCGGAGCAAGAGCTGCAGGACAGCCAGCGGAAGTGCGAGCAAGCTGAGAAGAGGCTGGCGGCCGCTCAGCAGTCGACCTCTCTCCGGGAAGCGCAGCTCCAGGCGAGCATCGCAGAGAAGGAGGCGGCGCTGCAGAGCGGGGAGGAGCTGCTCGAGGGCGCGAAGCGGGAGCTCGAGCAGGGCCTCGTGAAGGCGCGGGAGGCCATGGCGGCGAGCCAGGCCGCGGGGGAGAAGCGGGAAGCTGAGATGAGGTTACAGGTGATGAGGTCGCAGGAGGCGCTGGGTGAGAGCGAGGCGGCGGCAAGCAGGGCGCGCGGCGACCTGGAGAGGCGGTTGCGCGAGTCCGAGGCAACACTGGCGACTGTCCAGGAAGAGGCAACGAGGCGGGAGGCGGAGCTTCAGGAATCCGTACAGGCGATGCAGGTGATGCTGGACGGCAGCAAGGAGGATGCCCGGCAGAGCCAAGGGGAGCTGGAGGCCAGCCTGCAGCGCAATCGGGAGGCGGAAGCGTCGCTGGCGGCCGTGCAGGAGGCGGCGGGCTTGCTGGAGCAGCAGCTCGCGGCGGAGATCGCGGAGAAGGAGGCGGCCCTTCGAGGCGGGGAGGCGATGGTGGCGAGCGTGAAGCAGGAGCTGGAGGAGAGCCTGGCGAGGACCCGCGAGAGCATGCACGTGAGCATGGCGGCGGCCGGCCAGCGGGAGGCTGAGCTGCAGGTGGCAGTGAGCGCGGCGCACGTCTCGCTGGAGACGACCGAACAGAAAGCAAGTCAGGCGCAGGCGGAGCTCGAGAGGCGGCTGCAGGCGTCAGAGGAGGCGCTGGCGGGGTCCAGGGAGGACGCGGCGCAGAGGGAGGCGGAGCTTGAGGCGCAGGTGGCGGACTCGGAGGCGTCGCTGGTGGCGAGCCAGGAGGAAGCGCGGCGGGTACAGGGGGAGATGCAGCACAACTTGCAGGAGGCCCACACCGCCCTCGCATCCGTGAAAGAGTCGGCGAAGAAGCGGGAGTCAGAGTTGCAGGCGTCCGTGGCGAGGACGGAGAGGGTGTTGGGCGCGACGAAGGAGGAGGCGCAGCGTAAGCAGACTGAGCTGGAGGAGAGCCTGGAGCAAAGCCGGCACGCCGAGGACGCGCTGGTGGCGTCCCAGGATGCGGCGAGCCGGCGGGAGCAGCAGCTGCAGGCGGCCATCGCGGAGAAGGAGGCGCAGCTGCAGAGTGGGGAGAGGATGAGGGCGAGCGAGAAGACGGAGCTGGAGGCGAGTTTGCGGAGCAGCCAGGAGGAGATGGCGGCAAGCCGGGAGGCGGCGCGGCAGCGGGAGGCGGAGCTGCAGGCGGCGGTGGAGCAGTCGCAGGCGGCTCTAACAGTGAGCGAGCATCACGCCAGCAAGGCCCACGCTGATTTGGAGCTAAGGCTTCACGAGACGGAGGCAGCATTGTCAAGCTCACATGAGCGGGCGGCTAGGCGGGAGAGTGAGCTGCGCGTGGCGATGGAGGAAACGGAGGCGCAGCTAGTGGCGAGCAAAGAGGACGCGAAATGCCTGCAGGGCCAGCTGGAGCAGAGCCTGCAGGACGCTCAGCACATGCTGGCGTCCGCACAGGCGAATGCGGCGCAGCGGGAGGATGAGCTCCAAGAAACCGTTCAGCGAACTGAGGGGCTGCTGATGACGAGCATGAAGGAGGCGGAGGAAGCGCAGACTGTGGTGGAGCAGAGTCAGCTGGATATGGCTGAAGCTAACGCAAAGCTGGCGGCGGCGCAGCAGGCGGCGAGCCGGCGGGAGGAGCAGCTGGAGGCGGCCATCGCGGAGAAGGAGGCGCAGCTGCAGAGCGGGGAGAGGATGCGGGCGAGCGAGAAGAAGGAGCTGGAGGCGAGTTTGCGGAGGAGCCAGGAGGAGATGGCGGCGGCCCGGGAGGCGGCGCGGCAGCGGGAGGCGGAGCTGCAGGCGGCGGCGGAGAAGTCACACGCAGCGCTGGCGGCGAGCACGCTGCGGGCGGATGAGCTGCAGGGCGAGCTCGAGAGGCGGGCGAAAGCTTCGGAGGGTGCAATCGCGAAGGCGCAGCAGCGCATGGAGCAGAGGGAGGCGGCGCTTCAGGCGTCGGTGCAGCAGACGGAGGCGCTTCTGACAGCAAGCAAGGCGGACGCGGAGCAAACGAAACACGAGCTCGAGTTGAGCGTGCAGCGGAATAGGGACGCCCAGGAAACACTGGCGGCAGCGAAGGCGGCGGCGCAAGTTCGGGAACAACAGCTGGAGGCGGTGATTGCTGAGAACGAGCAGCAGCTGGATAGCGGCAAGGAGTCGCTGGGGAGCCTGAAGAGGGAGCTGGAGGCGAGCCTGCAGGAAACGCGGAAGGAGGTGAGCGCGATCCAGGTGGCGGCGGAGAGGCGTGAGGCGGGGCTGCAGGCGGCGGCGGATGAGGCGCAAGCATTACTGATGGCAACCGAGACGAGGGCGGGCAAGGCGCAGGCTGCGCTCGAGGCGCGGATGGCGGCCTCGGAGGAGGCGCTGCTGGCGGTGCAGATTGCGGCACAGGAGCGGGAGGGCGAGCTCACGGCGTCAGTGCAGGCGGCGGAGGGTCTGCTCGTGCGGAGCAAGGAGGAGGCGCTGCGGCTGCAGGGGGAGATGCAGAGCTCCGTGAGCCACGCTCAGAGCGAGCTGCGGGTGACGCAAGAGGCGGCGGCGAAACGGGAGGGCGAGCTGCAGGAGGCCATGGAGCAGAAGGAGGCAGCGCTAGTGGCGAGCCAGGAAGCGGCGCAGGTGAAGCAGCGCGAGCTCGAAGCGAGCCTCCAGCGCAACCAGGAGGCCGAGGCTTCCCTTGCTGCGGCGCAGGAGGCGGCGATGGCGCGCGAGCGGGAGCTGGAGGAGGAGATCGCGGAGAAACAGGCGCGGCTGCAGAGCGGCGAGGCGATGCTGGCGAGCACCAGGCAGGAGCTGGAGGCGAGCCTGAAGGGCGCGCGGGATGAGAGTAGCGCGAGCCGGTTAGCCGCGGCGCAGCGGGAGGCGGAGCTGCAGCAGGCGGCGGAGAAAGCGCAGACGCTGCTCGGGGAGAGCGAGTGGTCCGCGAGTGCGGCTCAGAGGGAGTTCGAGCGTCAGCTCGGAGAGCGCGAGGAGGCGCTCGCGAGCGCCCAGGCGTCGGCGAAGAAGAGGGAGGGGCAGCTGCAGGTCTCCGTGGCGAAGACGGAGGAGCTGCTGGATGCGAGCCGGAAGCAGGCGAAGGGCGCACAGAGCGAACTGGAGCGGAGCCAGGCGCTGCGGGCGGAGGCTGAGGGCCGCCTGGCGGCAGCGCAGAGCGCCTCCCAAGAGCGGGAGGCGCAGCTGGAGTCGGTGGTTGCGGAGAAAGAGGCGCAGCTGCGCAGTGGGGCGGAGATGGCGGCGAGCTCGAAGCGGGAGCTGGAAGAGAGCCTGCAGTGGAGCCGGGAGGAGATGAGCATGTACAAGCAGGCGTCGAAGCAGCGGGAGGCGGAGTTGGAGAAGTCCGTCGAGAAGTCGCAGGCAGCGCTGGTGGCGAGCAAGCAGGTGGCGGACCGAGCACAGAGCGAGCTGGAGCGGCGCCTGAAGGCGGCGGAGGAGGCGAAGACTAGCGCAGAGGAGGGCGCGACGCGGCGCGAGGCGGAGCTGCGGGCGCAGATTCATGAGTCGGAGGAGCGGGTGGTGGCGAGCAAGGAGGAGGCTCGGCGCATGCATGCGGCGATGGAGCAGAGCGCGCAGCAGGCTCGCGAGGCGCTCTCAGCTGCGCAGGAAGAGGCTCAGCAGCGGGAGGCAGCGCTGCAGGCGTCCGTTGGCAGGGCAGAGGCTGCGCTGGCGGCGAGTGAGACCGAGGCGCAGCGCACGCAGACTGAGCTGGAGGCGAGCCTGCAGCAAAGCCGGCACGCCGAGGACGCGCTGGCGGCGGCGCAGGAGGCGGCGAGCGTGCGGAAGCAGCAGCTCCAGGCGGCCATCGCAGAGAAGGAGTCGGCGCTGCGGAATGGGGATCGGACGCTGAGCGAGAAGAGGGCGCTGGAGGCGAGCCTGCAGGGTAGCCAGGAGGAGATGGCGGCGAGTCGGGTTGCAGCGCAGCAGCGTGAGGCGGAGCTGCAGGCGGCGGTGAAGCAGGCGCAGGCGTCGTTGGCAGAAAGTGAGCGATCAGCAAGTAAGGCAGAGGCTGAACTGAATACAAAGCTGGTGGAGTCGCAGAGTGCGTTGGAGAGAGCTCGGGTAGGCGCAGAGCGCAAGGAGAGGGAGCTGCAAGCATCGGTGGAGCGGGCTGGGTCGATGCTGCAGGCGAGCCAGGCAGAGGCGCAGCGGACGCAAGGAGAGCTGGCGGCGAGCAGGGAGCACAACGAGGAGGCTGAGAGAAAATTGGCGGCGTCGCAGAAGGCGGCGAGCGTGCTGGAGCAGCAGCTGGAGTCGACCATCGCGGAGACAGAGGCGCGGCTGCAGAGCGGGGAGAGGATGCGGGCGAGCGAGAAGAAGGAGCTGGAGGCGAGTTTGAAGAGGAGCCAGGAGGAGATGGCGGCGACCCAGGAGGTGGCGCGGCAGCGGGAGGCGGAGCTGCAGGCGGCGGTGGAGCAGTCGCAGGTAGCTCTCGCAGCGAGCGAAGCGCACGCGTGTGAGGCGGAGGCAGCGCTGGAGCGGCGGCTGCAGGAGGCGGAGGACGCCTCTGCGGCGGCGAAGGAAAGCGCGTCGAAACGGGAGGCGGAGCTGGAGGAGTCGATCGAATTCATGTCCGTGCGACTCATGGAGAAGGAGGCGGAGGCGCGAGGAACTCGGGAAGAGCTGGAGAGCCGGCTGCGTGAAGCCCATGCGTCTCTTGCGTCCACGGAGGAGGCTGCGGCGGCGAGCAAGACGGGGATGCAGGCGGCGATGGAGAAAACGGAGGCTCTGCTGACAGCCAGCCAGGAGGAGGTGGAGCGCGCAAGCCGTGAGCTGCAGCAGCGCTCGGAGGAGAAGCGCGCCGCGGAGGAGAAGCTGGCGGCGTCCCAGCAGGCGGCGAGCGTGCGGGAGCAGCAGCTGCAGGTGGCCATTGCGGAGAAGGAGGCGCAGCTGCAGAGCGGGGAGAAGATGCGGGCGAGCGAGAAGACGGAGCTGGAGGCGAGTTTGCGGAGCAGCCGGGAGGAGATGGCGGCAAGCCGGGAGGCGGCGCGGCAGCGGGAGGCGGAGCTGCAGGCGGCGGTGGAGCAGTCTCAGGCAGCGCTGGCGGCGGGTGAGCAGCAGGCGAGGCAGGCACAAACTGAGCTTGAGACGCAGCTGACGGAGGCGCGCGCGGAGGCCGCCAAGAGGGAGGCGGAGCTGCAGGTGGCCGTGAAGACATCGGAGGAGCTTGTGGTGGCAAGTAAGGAAGAGGCCCAGCGTACACAAAGCGAGCTGGAGGCGAGCCGGGAGCAAAGCAGCCGGGCCCAGGCGGCACTGGCGCTGGCGCAGCAGGCAGCTACCCGGCGGGAGCAGCAGCTAGAGGCGGCCATCGCGGAGAAGGAGGCGCAGCTGCAGAGCGGGGAGAGGATGCGGGCGAGCGAGAAGACGGAGCTGGAGGCGAGTTTGCGGAGCAGCCAGGAGGAGATGGCGGCGACCCAGGAGGCGGCGCGGCAGCGGGAGGCGGAGCTGCAGGCGGCGGCGGAGGAATCGCAGGTAGCACTCACGACAAAAGAACAGCAGGCGAGCGAAGCGCAGGCAGAGCTGGAGCGCAGCCTGGCCGAGCTTCAAGCCTCACTGGGTACCGCTCAAGACCGGGCCGCGCAGAGGGAGGCACAGTTGCAGTCATCCCTCTCCTCAATAGAGGTGGACTTGGCGGCGAGCCGGGTGGAGGCGGAGCAGGCTCAGAGGGAGCTGGCAGCGAGCCGGGCGCAGATGGACTTGGAGCTAGTACGGAGTGCGGAGGCCGCGGCAGCGACGGATGTGGCGCACGCGGCACGCGTGAAGGAGCTGGGTGAAGAGATCGCGCGGCGGGACGAGGTGGGGGCCCCGCATCGAGTGCCCCGAGGCCGCGGGCATCGCGCAGTGCGGCCTCGGCTTGTGTGGTGCGAGGGCATGAGCGATCTCGCCTAGCACACTGCGTGGTCGCCTGTGACGCTGCGTGGTCGCCTGTGACGCTGCATGGTCGCCTGTGACGCTGCCTGGTCGCCTGCGACGCTGCATGGTCGCCTGTGACGCTGCATGGTCACCTGCGACGCTGCATGGTCGTCTGTGACGCTGCGAGCGAAGCGCGCTGCATGCCTCAAGGGCGCCAACGTGAGGCGCTCGTGATAGTTTCTTGTCTCAGGCTGAATATTTTACCCAGGCGCTCACACAGAGACCAGCTGCGATGGAGGAGCTGGCATGGCAGCTTCTTGAATTCATGGTGCCCACCAGGCTGCGGCTCGGCGGGATTCGAGGTAGCATCCAGGACCGTGTGCCACATCAGCGCACTTGCCGCGCCACGTGAAGTGACTGACGGCTGTGGTGCGAGTGTTGGGTGCCAGGTGGCGTCATCCACGGAGACGGAGCTCCAGGCGAGATTGACGCAGAAGTACAAGCTGCAGCAGGAGTTCAACGACCTGAAGAACTCGGCGCAACTGCTCGAGATGGAGCTTGAGCAGGTTTACAAGGAGAAGCAGGAGTTGAAGGAGGCCAGCAAGCAGCGTATGCAGGAAGTGAAGGAGCGGTACCAGGCTCAGCAGGAGCAGACGGAGGGTGAGCTGCAGCGGGCGCAGCAGGAATTCCACCAACGTGAGGAGGAGCTCCAGGCAGCTATGGCGAGCACTGCAGCGATGCTGGTGGCGAGCGAGGAGGAGGTGCGGCGCACTCAGCGAGGCCTGGAGGCCAGCGTGCAGGAGGCAGCGGTGACGCAGGAGAAGCTGGTAGTGGCGCAGGAGGCGGCAGTGGCTCGTGAGCAACGGCTGGAGGCGGCCATCGCGGAGAAGGAGGCGCAGCTGCAGAGCGGGGAGAGGATGCGGGCGAGCGAGAAGAACGAGCTGGAGGCGAGCCTGCAGGCGGGCCGGGAGGAGCTGGCTGCAGCCCGGGTTGCGGCAGGGATGCGCGAAGCGGAGCTGCAGGCGGAGGCGGAAAAGGCACGAGAGGCGCTGGCTGTGAGTGACCGAAAGGCGAGTGACGCGCAGCAGGAGATGACGGGGCGACTGACGGCGTCGGAGGAGGCTCTGCGGAGTTTGGAGGAGAGAGCTGCACAAAGGGAGGCGGAGCTGCAGGCGAATGAGGCTCGGACCGGGGACATGCTGGCGGCTACCAGGGAGGAGGCGAGGCGGACAGAGGGCGAGCTCGAGGCGAGCCAGAGACGCAATGAGGACACCGAGAACAGGCTGGTGGCGGCGCAGGAGGCGGCAAGAACTCGGGAGGAGCAGCAGCAGGCGGCCATCGCGGAGAAGGAGGCGCAGCTGCAGAGCGGGGAGAAGATGCGGGCGAGCGAGAAGAAGGAGCTGGAGGCGAGTTTGCGGCGCAGCCAGGAGGAGATGGCGGCAAGCCGGGAGGCGGCGCGGCAGCGGGAGGCGGAGCTGCAGGTGGCGGCGGAGCAGGCACGCGCCTCTGTAGCGGCGGCGGAGGCGAAGGCAGGCGACACCGAGGAGCGGGCGCAGGCACTGGAGGGAAGGCTGCAGGCATCCGAGGACGCGCGGAGGAAGGCTCAAGATGAGGCGGCGGCCCGGGAGGTGGCGCTGCACGAGGCAGTTGGGACCGCGGAAGCTGCGCTCGCGGACAGCAAGGCGGAGAGTGCACGTGCGCAGGAAGACATGGGCGCGATCCTGCGCCAAGCACGGGAGGAGCTGGCGTCCACGCAGGCGGAGGCCGCAAAGAGGGAAGCCGAGCTGCAAGAGTCGGTGGATGCCCGGGACGTAGCCCTGAATGCGAGCCAGGTGGAAGCACAGCGTCTGCAGCAGGAGCTTGAGCAGAGGGCGCGGGCGAGCACTGAGGCCGAAGAGAAGATGGCGGCAGCGCAGAAGGTGGCAGCAATGCGCGAGGCGGCCCTCCTTGAGACCATTGCGGAGAAGGAGGCGGCGCTGCAGAGCGGAGAGGAGATGCTGGGGAGCACGAGGACCGAGCTGGAGGCGAGCCTGCTGCAGAGCCGCAGCGACATGCTGGCGAGTCAGCGAGCATCCGAGCAGAGGGAGCTGGAGCTGCGGGCAGCCGCGGAGAGCGCGCAGGCGGCATATGCCGCGGCGGAGGGGAGAGCGCGAGAGGGCCACGCGGAACTGGAGCGGAGATTGCAGGGCGTGCAGAAAGATGCCACGCGTGCGCGGAAAGCCGCGGAAGAGAGGGAGGCTGCGCTGCAGATGTCGGTTGAGGAAAAGGAGGCGCTGCTGGTTGCGAGTAAGCGTGCGGTGGAGGAGACCCAAGGCGAGCTGCAGCAGAGCCTACGAGAGACCCGGGAGGCGTCTGATCGACTGGTGGCGTCGCAGAAGGCGGCTGCTGCGAAGGAGCAGGAGCTGCAGGCGGCCATCGCGGAGAAGGAGGCGCAGCTGCAGAGCGGGGAGAGGATGCGGGCGAGCGAGAAGACGGAGCTGGAGGCGAGTTTGCGGAGCAGCCGGGAGGAGATGGCGGCGACCCAGGAGGCGGCGCGGCAGCGGGAGGCGAAGCTGCAGGCGTCGGCGGAGCAGTCTGCGGAGATGATGGCAGCCAGCGAGCACCGGGCACGCGCAGCGCAGGCGGAGCTCGAGAGGCAGCTGCGGGAGTCGCAGGAGGCGCTGGCGAGCTCCCAGGCCGGGGCGGTGCATCGAGAAGAAGAGCTGCAGGCGGCAGCCAGGAGCACCGAGGAGGCGCTTGTGGCGAGTCAGGAGGAGGTGGCACGTACCCGAAGTGAACTGGAGGAGAGCCAGAGCCGCATCGACGAGGCGGAGGACAGGCTGGCGGCAGCGCAGCAGGCAGCGCAGTGGCGGCAGGAGAAGCTGCAGGAGAGTGTGGCAGAGAAGGAGGCGCAGCTGCAGTCTGCGCAGAGGATGGCGGGCAGCTCGCGGCGCGAGGTGGAGGCGGGCCTCCAGAAGAGCCAGGACGAGATGGCCGCCAGCAAGAAGGCGGCGGAGCAGCGGGAGGCGGAGCTGCAGGTGGCGCTGCAGGAGGCGCACAGCTCCTTTGCAGCCAGCGAGGCGGAGGCGGCGCAGGCGCAAGGCGCGCTGGAGCGGCGGCTGCAAGATGCGACAGAGGCGCACGAGCGGGCAAGGGGAGCGGCGGCGGAGCGCGAGGCGGAGCTGCAGGAGAGCGTGGCGCGCTCCGAGGAGACCCTGGCGGCGACGCGGGAGGAGGCGCAGCGCGCGCAGCACGAGATGCAGCAGAGCCTGCAGGAGGCGCACGCGGTGATGGCCGTGGCCAAGAAGCGGGAGGTGGCGCTCGAAGATTCGGTTGAGCGGGCGGAAGCAGCGCTGGCAGAGAGTAAGGCGGCGGCGCTGCGCACCCAGGGCCAGCTGGAGGCGAGCCTGGTGCAGAATCACGAGGCTCAGGAGGCGCTGGCGGTGGCGCAGGAGGCGGCAGGCGCACGAGAGCAGCGGCTGGAGGCGGCCATTGCGGAGAAGGAGGCGCAGCTGCAGAGCGGGGAGAGGATGCGGGCGAGCGAGAAGACGGAGCTGGAGGCGAGTTTGCGGAGGAGCCAGGAGGAGATGGCGGCGACCCAGGAGGCGGCGCGGCAGCGGGAGGCGGAGCTGCAGGCGGCGGTGGACGCGTCGCATGGCGCTCTGGCGGCGATGGAGCAGCAGGCCCGCGGAGCTGAGAGAGAGCTGGAGGCGAAGCTGCAGGAGGCGCACGACGCCTTGCGGAGTGCGGCGGCCGGGGCGTCCATGCGGGAGGCCGAGCTCCAGGCATCGGTGGATCGGACGGCGGCTTTGCTAGTCGCCAGTGCCGAGGAGGCAAAACAGGTGCAGGCGGGGATGCACGGGGACCTGCAGCAAGCCCATGCGGTGCTCAGATCTTCCGAGGCGGCGGCGGCGAAGAGGGAAGCCGAGCTGCAGGAACAAGTGGCGGGCGCTGAGGCGAGGCTGGCGGCGAGCAGAGTGCAGACAGAGGGCGTGCAGCGAGATCTGGAGCAAAGCCTGGTCTCGAACCAAGAGTCCATGGACAGGCTGGCGGCCGCGAAGAAGGCGGCAAGCCGGCTTGAACGGCAGCTGGAGGAAGCCATCTCGGAGAAGGAGGAGGCGCTACGTAGTGGAGACAGGATGCTGGCGAGCGCGAAGCAGGAGCTGGAGGAGAGCCTGCAGAGGACCCGCGAGGAGCTTAGCGTGGTGAGGGTCGCGGCGGATAAGCGCGAGGCGGAGCTGCGGCTCGTGGCGGAGAAGGCACAGGCCTCCCTGACGGTGTCGGAGCGCAACGCCCACCGGACGCAGAGCGAGCTGCAGCAGCGCCTGGAGGAATCCGAGGGGACGCTGGCGGCGGCGCAGGAGGCAGCGGGTCGGAGGGAGGCGGAGCTGCAGGCCAGGGTGGCGGGCTCGGAGGAGGCGGTGGCAGCGAGCCAGCACGAGGCGGAGCGCACTCGCGACGAGCTGAAGCAGAGCACTAGGGCCGTCGCAAAGGCGGAGGAGGAGCTGGCGGCAGCGCAGGAGAGTGCGGCGGCGCGGGAGCAGCAGCTGCAGGCGGCGCTCGCGCAGCAGCAGGTGGCGGGCAGCTCGCGGCGTGAGGTGGAGGCAGGCCTCCAGAAGAGCCAGGACGAGATGGCCGCCAGCAAGAAGGCGGCGGAGCAGCGGGAGGCGGAGCTGCAGGTGGCGCTGCAGGAGGCGCACAGCTCCTTTGCAGCCAGCGAGGCGGAGGCGGCGCAGGCGCAAGGCGTGCTGGAGCGGCAGCTGCAGGACACCGCAGAGGCTCAAGAGTGTGCTCGGAAGGCTGCGGCGGAGCGCGAGGCGGAGCTGCAGGAGAGCGTGGCGCTCTCCGAGGAGGCGCTGGCGGCGACGCGGGAGGAGGCGCAGCGCGCACAGCAGGAGATGCAGCGGAGTCTGCAGCAGGCGCACGCAGTGATGGCCTCGTCGAATTTAGCGGCGCAACAGCGAGAGGCGGAGATGCAGGACTCTTTGATCAGCAGCGAAGCCATGCTGGTGGCAACCAAGGAGGAGGCGCAGCGCACGCAGACTGAGCTGGAGGAGAGCCTGCAGCAAAGCCGGCACGCCGAGGACGCGCTGGCGGCAGCGCAGGAGGCGGCGAGCGTGCGGGAGGAGCAGCTGCAGGCGGCCATCGCGGAGAAGGAGGCGCAGCTGCAGAGCGGGGAGAAGATGCGGGCGAGCGAGAAGACGGAGCTGGAGGCGAGCCTGCTGCAGACTCAAGAGAATATGGCGACGATGCAGACGGCGGCGGCGAAGCGGGAGGCGGAGCTGCAGGCGGCGGTGGATGCAGCGCAGCAATCTTTGGCGGTGCGGGAGCAGCAGGCGATGGAGTCTCAGGGCGAGCTCGAGAATCAGCTGCGGCAGGCGGCGGCTACGCTGGTGGGCGCGCAGCAGGAGGCGGAGAAGCGCGAGGCGGCGCTGAAGATCTGCGCGAGGGATGCGCAAGAGGCGATGCTGGCGAGCAAAGAGGAGGCCCAGCAGGCCCAGCGCGAGCTCGAGGAGAGATTCGCCGGGGCGGTGCAGGCTGAGGAGAGCATGCTGGCTCAGCGGGAGGAGGCCAGGCGTCGCGAAGCGCAGCTGCAGAGCATCGTTGAAGAGAGGGAGGAGGCATTGCGACAAGGTGGGCGGCGCTCTTGCGACTTGAGTACGCAGCGGGCTCAGTTTTATTCTTCTTTTTCTTGGGCTTGCAGACCGCATCTGAGGAGATCCCTCCCGGAGGCGACTCGGGGCTGGGTATCGCGACCTCGGGCAGCGGGTGGGGAGGGATGTCGTGATGGAGCTGGGGGCAGCAGCCAACCGGGAGACAGGAAGGAGGAATGGAAAAGCCTGTGCCATGAACTGCCTGCAGCCCGTATCTCATGCTGTGAACCCGCTAAGATTGTGAGAGTCACCGTGCTGGGAGTGCGAAGGTCAGTGTGAGCGAGCCGAGAGCGTGAGAGACGCGATGCGTGAGCTGGGAGTGCGAGTGGAGCCGAGAGTGTGAGACACGATGCGTGAGCTGGGAGTGCATGGGTCAGCGTGAGCGAGCCGAGAGAGAGACACGATGCGTGAGAGGAGTGCGAGGGTCAGCGTGAGCTGAGCCGAGGCCGTGTGAGAGACACGATGCGTGAGCTGGGAGGGCGAGGTCACGATGTGTCAGTGTGAGCGAGCCGAGAGCGTGAGAGACGATGCGTGAGCTGGGAGTGCGAGGGTCAGTGTGAGCGAGCCGAGGGTGTGAGCGACACGATGCGTGCGCTGGGAGTGCGAGGGTCAGCGTGAGCGATCTGGGAATGTTACAGTCACGATGCCGTTCTTTGGGCGGTTTGAGTGCACCCTCCACGTTGCAGAATCTGTAGGAGCGGCTGGTGATGTGACACAGATGATATGTGACGCAGGTCAAAGCCTCATGGATGGCACACGGCAAGAGCTGGTGGAGAGCTTGCAGAAGGCCAACGAGGACATGGCAGTGAGCAAGAAGGCGGCGGCGCAGCAGGAGGCGGAGCTGCAGGTGGTGCTCGCGAAGTCAGAGGCAGCCCTGGTGGCGCAGCAGGAGGCGGCGGCGCAGGCGCAGAGCGTGCTGGAGCGGCAGCTGCAGGACACCGCAGAGGCTCAAGAGCGTGCTCGGAAGGCCGCGGCGGAGCGCGAGGCGGAGCTGCAGGAGAGCGTGGCGCTCTCCGAGGAGGCGCTGGCGGCGACGCGGGAGGAGGCGCAGCGCGCGCAGCAGGAGATGCAGCGGAGCCTGCAGGAGGCGCACGCGGTGATGGCCGTGGCCAAGAAGCGGGAGGTGGAGCTGCAGGAGACGGTCGAGAAGACCGAGGAGGCCCTGGCGATGAGCCAGGAGGAGGTGAAGCGTGCCCAGCACGAGCTGGAGGCAAGCCGGGAGCGCAATGAGGAGGCTCAGACGAAGCTGGCGGCGGCGCAGGAGGCGGCAAGAACTCGGGAGGAGCAGCTGCAGGCGGCCATCGCGGAGAAGGAGGCGCAGCTGCAGAGCGGGGAGAAGATGCGGGCGAGCGAGAAGAAGGAGCTGGAGGCGAGTTTGCGGCGCAGCCAGGAGGAGACTGGCGCGGTTCAGCTGGAGGCGAAGCGGCGGGAGGCGGAGCTGAAAGCGGCGGCGGCCGAGTCCGCGGAGCTGGTGGCCGCCAGCGAGCAGAAGGCCTCGGAGGCGCAGGCGGAGCTGGAGAATCGGCTGCAGGAGTCCGAGGATGCGCTGGTACAGAGCCAGGACGGGGCGGCTCGGCGGGAGGCAGAGCTGCAGTCGAGGATCGCACGGACGGAGGCGTCGCTGCTGGCAAGCGAGGCGGACGCGAGGCGCGCGCAGCAGGAGCTGGAGGAGAGGTTCAGCCACACCGTGGAGGCGCAGGAGACGCTGCTCGCAACGCAGCAGGCGGCCGAGGCGCACACGAAGCGGCTGCAGACGGAGATCGCGGAGAAGGAGGCCGCGCTGCGGAGCGGACAGGAGATGCTGGCGAGCACAAAGCGGGAGCTGGAGGCGAGCCTGAAGAGGACCCAAGACGAGATGTCTTTGAGCCGCGCAGCCGCGGAGGAGCGTGAGGCGGAGCTGCAGGCGGCGGTGGAGCAGGCGCAGGCGGCGCAGGCTGAGAGTGAGACGGAGGCGGGCAAGGCGCAGGTGGCGCTGGAGCGGCGGCTACGGGACTCGGAGGCGGCCCTGGTGTACACGCAGGACGGCGCATCGAGGCGTGAGGCGGAGCTGCAGGCGGCGGTGAAGAGCTCGGAGGCGTTGCTGGTGGCGAGCAAGGAGGTTGCGCGGCGAACTCAGACTGAGCTGGAGGTGGGCCTGCAACGCACTCGAGAAGTCGAGGAGCAGCTCGGGGCAGCAGAGGAGGCGGCGGCGACCAGGGAGTCCGAGCTGGAGGCGGCCATCGCGGAGAAGGAGGCGCAGCTGCAGAGCGGGGCGCAGGCGCTGGCCGGCGTGAAGGAGGAGATGGAGATGAGCCTGAAGAGGAGCCGGGAGGAGGTTGCCGCGCTGCAGTCGGCGGAAGGCAACCGCACCGTGGAGCTGCGCAAGGAGGCGGCGGCGTCGCAGGCAGCGCTGCAACAGGTGGAGGAGAGGGCGGCGCAGGCCGAGGCGCAGCTCGAGCGGCGGCTGCAAGTGACGCGGGATGTGCTGCAAGCCAGGGAGGACGCGGCAACGGAGCGCGAGGCGGAGCTGCAGGTGACGGTCCTCGCTCAGGCCCCTCTGCCTCAACCGGTTGACGGACTCGAACAGTGCGTGAGTGCGTGAGTGCTTGAGCAGCCTTTTCCGGACGATTGCGGTCAGGCCACTTTGCGGCTTTGCCGGCCGGCTCTTTCCCCCCTCCGCACACCCATTTTAGCCAATAGGGCACAAATGTTCTCTGTAGAGCCTGGCAAAAGTGTGCAGCATGACTGCACGGCGCTGGAACCGGCTAATATGCCGACGCTCTGTCCAGAGAGCCGTCCAGATCCTTGAGAGCAGTTGCACCAATGTGTTCCCCCTACACACAGCAGGCCCACTTGAGCCTCGCGGGCACTTAGGACACCGAGGTTGTGGCACATTTGGTGATGACGGCCATTTGGTGATGACGGTTATGCTGACCACAGGCTGAGGTGGACATGAAGGAAGACATGCTGGTGGCGAGCCAGGAGGAGGTCCTGCTGACCAAGGGTGAACTGGAGGCGAGCGTGCAGCGAAACAGGGAGGTGCAGGGCCAGCTGGCGACGGCGAAGCAAGAGGCGAAAGCCCGAGAGGAGCTGCTGCAGGCGAACATTGGGGAGCTGGAGGCAGCGCTGCAAGACGGAGAGAACTTACGGGCGAGGGAGAGGAGCGAGCTGGAGGTGAGGCTGCAGCAGGCCCACAGGGAGATGAGCACGGAGCAGGTTGCGGTGGAGGAGCGGGAGGCGGAGCTACAGAGGGCGGCGCAGATGGCGGAGAGCTCGCTGGCGCTGCTTCAGAAGAAGGTTGCACACGCCGAGGCTGAGCACGAGAAGCAGCTGCAGGCGGCGGGCGAGGCGCTGGTGTGCGCGGAGTCAACCGCGCGGAAGCGGGAGGCAGAGCTGCAGGCGTCCGTGGAGCATAGCGAGGAGATGCTGATGACGAGCAAGGAGGAGGCGTTGCTGTCGCAGGCGGAGCTTGACGCGAGCTTGAAGCGGAACCGCGAGGCTCAGGCGTCCCTTGTGGCGGCGCAGGAGGTGGCGAGGATGAATGAGGAGCAGCTGCAGGCGGTTGTCGCGGAGAAGGAGGCGCAGCTGCAGAGCGGGGAGAGGATGCGGGCGAGCGAGAAGAAGGAGCTGGAGGCGAGTTTGCAGAGCAGCCAGGAGGAGATGGCGGCGGCGCAGACCGCAGCAAAGGAGCGGGAGGCGGAGCTGCAGCTCGCAGCCGACGCCGCGCAGGACGCTCTGGCGGCCACAAAGGAGAGCACTGCGCTGGCGCAGGCCGATCTGGAGGACAGGTTGCATGAGTCGCAGGAAGCGCTGAGCGCGATGCAGAAGGCGAAGGAAGAGGGCGAGGCGGAGATGGAGGCGTCGCTTCAGTTTGTGTCGAGCAGGCTGGTGGCGGCGGAGAGCGAGGCGGTGGAGGCGCAGGCGGCGCTCAAGCGGAGCGTGGAGGCCGCTGATGAGACGCTGACCACCGCGAGAATGGACATGGATCAGCGCCACAACGAGCTGCGGATGCAGGTCGCGGAGGCGGAGGCCTCCCTGGCCGAGAGCGGGCAGGAGGCGCAGCGCGCGAAGGAGAATCTGCAACGGATCCTGGCTCGGAACAAGGAGATGGAGGCGCGGCTGGCGGAGGCACGGGAGTCGGCGCAAGCGCGTGAGGCCGCGCTGCAGGAGCAGATTGACGCGAAGGAGGCGGCGCTGCTACGAAGCTCAGGGCTGCAGTCGGAGGCGGAGGAGGAGTTGCGGCGGAGTCTGTCAGAAGCGCGACAGGAGATGCAGGCGGTCCGGGCGGAGAGCGAGAGGGCTGTGACCGAGCTGCAGACGGCGGTGGAAGAGACGAAGGGGGAGCTGGCGGCGAGCGAGGAGAACGCGAGCCAGCGGCAGGCGGAGCTGGAGGAGAGGCTGCAGGGGGCGGAGGCGGCGCTGGTGGAGGCGAAGCAGGACAGCCTGCAGCGCGAGGCGGAGCTGCGGGCGAGCCTGCAGCAGAAGGAGGCGGCGCTGGCGGAGAGTCAAGGCATGGTGTTAGAGACGCAGCAGGAGTACGAGCGGAAGGTTCGGGATGCGAAAGCCGCGAACGACAAGCTGGAGGCAGCGCAGCAGGCAGCGGTCATCCGGGAGAAGCAAATGGCGAGCCGGATGGCGGAGCAGGAGCAGGCGCTGCGGGGGAGTATGGCAGCGGAGGAGCGAGGGGCGCTGGAGCGCAGTCTGCAGGAGATGAACGTGAAGCTGCAGTACAGCCAGGAGGCGGCGGAGGCGCGGCAAGTGGAGCTGGAGCTGGAGGTGCAGACCACGCAGTCCGCGCTGGATATGAGCGAGGGGAAGCTCAAGGAGGCGGAGCTGGAGCTGGTGCAGCAGCTGCGGGAGTCGGAGGCCACCGTAATAACAACGCGGGAGACGGCGCTGGTTCGCGAGGCGGAGCTGAAGCAACAGGTGGCGCAGATGGAGGAGACGCTGGCGGCGAGCCAGCAGGAGGCGGTGCGCGCGAAAGGGGAACTGGCGGTGCAGCTCATGGAGGCCGGGGAAGCGCTCGCAGCGTCGCAGGCGGCCGCGGCGGAGCGTGAGACAGAGCTTAATAGCAAAGTGAAGGAGACGGAGGCGCTTCTGGTTGCGAGCCAGATGCAGGCCCAGCAGACACAGAGCGAGCTGAGGCAAAGCATCGCAGCGAACCAGGAGGCCCTCGACCACCTGTCGGCCTCCCAGGAGGCGGCGCGGGCGCGGGAAGCGCACCTGGAGGGGGTCATCGCTGAGAAGGAGACGCAGCTCGCGAGCGCCTCGGAGCTGGTCGTGACGGAGAAGGGGACGGTGGAGGCGAGCTTGCTGCAGGTCCGTGAGGAGCTCAGCGCGTGCCAGATGGCAGCGGAGTCCCGGGAGGCGCAGCTGCAGGCGGCGGTGGAGGAATCTCAGGCGGCGCTGGCGCGGAACGAGGAGAAAGCTCTGCTGGCACAAGCGGAGCTGGATGCGTGCCTGCAGGAGGCATACGCGTCCCTCGCGAGCACTCGGGAGGCGGCTGCCGCGCAGGAGACGCAGCTGCAACAAGCAGTGAAGGAGACGGAGGCGGCGCTGGCGGTGAGCCAGGAGGAGGCGGCGAACATGCGGCAAGAGCTGGTGGAGAACCGCGAGGCCCGGGATGAGCTGGCGTCCTTGCAGGAGGCTGCGCGGGTGCGCGAGGCGCAGCTGCAGGCTGTGATAGATGAGCGGGAGGCTGCCCTGCAGAGCAACAAGAGCGCGCTCGCCAGCGTCAAGGGGCAGATGGAAGCCAGCCTGCGGAGGAGCCAGGAGGAGATGGCGGAGAATCGGGCAGCCGCGGAGGAGCGCGAGATGGAGATGCAGGCGGTGGTTGACAAGTCGCGGGCATCGCTCGCGGTGAGCGAGTCGAGGGCGGCGGAGGCCCTGGAGGAGCTGGACAGGCAGCTGCGCGACTCCGCGGACGCGCTGGCGGCGACGCAAGCGCGAGGCGACGGGCTGGACTCGCAGCTCGCGGCGGCTGCCACGCAGCTGGCGGACCTGCAGGAGGAGCAGCGGGTGACGCAGGAGCACATGCAGGAGACCATGGCCCAGAAGAGCTCGCTGGAGCGGCAGCTGCAGCAGGCGCAGAGCGCGAACAAGGAGCAGTCGCAGCGTCTGCAAACCGTCATGCGGGAGAAGGAAGAGAACGAGGCGGCGAGCCGCGACACGCTGCGCGACCTGCAGAAGGCGACGGAGGTGCGCTCCGTGCCGATGCCTCGCAGCGCCCGTTTCAGCACCCCTCTGCGCTGCGCTCTAGCTGGCTTTCATCGGAACGCGATGACCCTATCGGCGCCTAATCCGGTTTAAAATTCAACACCCGGTTTAGAATTCAGGCGTCGCCCAAGAGGTACGATCACAGCTCCCGAATCCAGGGTGTCCGCACGCACGGGTGCGCGTGCACACACACGATGCGATGCGGTGCCGTGCCGTGCCGTGCGGTGCCGGGCGGTGCCGTGCGGTGAAAGAGCGATAAGCGATGTTTTCGACTGGAATCAGAAGTCAGTCGAAAGTGGAAGAATCGAATCGAAAGTGCATGCTGCAGCCGCAGCGCCGGCAGTGTACACGCATGCACTCGGGTGCGCGGGAAAGAAGGCGTCTCATACCAACCGTGCTCGGGAAAAGTGCCAAGAGCGGCGCCAGGGTGTTGCATGCGCGGGGGAGTGGCCACAGAACGGCGCGCTGCGAGGGTGAAGCAGCGCCCAAAACAGTAGGAGCAGCTCAGCGCGGCGCAGCACCCTCAGCCGCGCTGCGCCGCGGGTGCCCATGCGCGCCGCGCCCGAGCACTGCCGGTGGCACATCCATGTACTGAGCGCACGCGTGGCGCGCAGGTCCGAGAGAGCGTGCTGCGGTCGCAGCTGGACAACGTGAGCTCATCTCTGCAGGCGGCTCAGACCCGACTCGAAACCGCGGAGCGGAACAACCTGGCGGAGAACAGCGAGCTCCAGTCCAAGATGGCTGCGATGCACAGCTCCCTGTCGAAGGCGGAGCACGAGACGGCGGAGGCAGGGGCCGCTTTGGCGGAGGCCAAGGCGGAGCTGGCGGAGACCAGGGACAGGGCAGCCGCACGTGAGGAGGAGCTAGCCGAGCTGACGGCGAAGTCTCAGACCGCGCTCGCAGAGACGCGGGGAGACGCCTCCGCCAAGCAGGGGGCCCTGGAGCGGGAGCTGGCAAGCATGCAGGAAGAGGCAGGGAAGGCGAAGGAGGAGACCGGGCGGCGCGAGAGTGAGCTTCAGGAGAGGGTCAGCGCTGCGGAAGCGGCTGCCAAGACGGCGGAAGCCAAGCAGTCGAAGGTGAGCAGCATGATGGCGAAGCAGAACGAGGAGATGATCCGCACCGCACGGCTGAACAAGGCACGCCATGAGTCTGCACGGCGAGAGCTCGTGAACTGCCAAGGGGAACTGTCCTCGTCAATGAAGCAGAATGAGATGCTATCGAAGGTGAAGGAGACGGAGGTGGCAAAGTTTGAGGAGCAGCTACGGAGCTCGGAACGGGCCCTTGCTGCCACACAAGACGCCGCCGCTCAGCGAGAGACCACGCTGCAGGTGCAGGGGCCACTCACGTCGCCCCCAGACCTCCTGCATTATGCCCCACCAAGCGCCCTCCGCTGCCGTGTCATCCTCAGTGGCCGCTCCCCCGGCCGCGCTGAGCAGCTTGCATTCGCCGCCGCTCGATTGGGACCCTTGGAGGCGCCAGCGCATGACGAGGCGCGGCGCCTGCTTCCTGGAAGTTGCCTGTTTGGCGCTTGTTTGGCGCGCCTGCGTGGCGTGCTGTGTGTGCGCGGCCGCGATTATGCAGGGTCTGAAAGGTGCGGCGCGACGGGGCGGGCATGAAGTAGTGCTTGGCTCACGGTAACCGAGCACGGACATGCTAAGCCGAACCGACTGAGTCAGTGTGTACGTGACGGAGTGCTGCGATGCAGGCGGCAGTGCAGAAGACAGAGCAGCTGCTGGATGAGAGCAAGAAGCAGACGCAGCTGAAGCAGTGCGAGCTCGAAGCGAGCCTCCAGCGCAACCAGGAGGCCGAGGCTTCCCTTGCAGCGGCGCAGGAGGCGGCGATGGTGCGCGAGCGGGAGCTGGAGGAGGTGATCGCGGAGAAAGAGGCGCAGCTCCAAGCCGGCGGGCAAGAGCTCAGCAGCACGGTGCTGGAGTGGGAGGCGAGCCTGCAGGAGAGTCGCGCTGAGATGGATGCGCTGCGCGAAGATTCCAGGAGGAAGGAGGAGGAGCTGCAGGCGCAGGTGCAGACGACCCAGAGGCAGCTTGCCGCGCAGAGGCAAAAGGCGGGCGAGGACGTGGAGTTGCTGGCGAAGGAGCTGGTGGACAAGGATGAGGAGTTGCAGGCGAGCAAGCTGCGAAGCGAGAAGCTGCAAAGCCTGCTGACACAGAGCCGGCGACAAAGCGACAAATTAAAGCGGGAGGTGAAGGTGCAGCAGGTGGTCCGCCCTCCTTTGTTCTCCCAAACTGGTGCCCGCGTGGCGCGCTCCGATGCCGCGATGCGGGGCGGTGGTGTGTTTCGATTGTGGCAGTTGGAGGAGGATTTGTGACGTGGCGAGCCTTTGTTTAAGCAACTGAGCCATCCATACACGCTTTTAACAAATTCCACTTTGGACACTGCAACACATCATGGCCTTAGGATCCAGCACCTTAGGGCCCTCAGATCCACCAGCTCAGGCCCCTGGGTCCCTAGGCCTTTTGGCCCTGGGATCCAACACTTGACGGCCCTGGGATCTAACACTTTACAGCCCTGGGATCCAACACTTTGCGACCCTGGGATCCAACGCTTTACAACCTTGGGATCCAACGCTTTATGGCCCTGGGATCTGAGTAGTGCAAAATGGTGATGAACGGCTGGCGGCAGATTATAATTAACTCCAGTGACGCACAAACAGATCCGCGTAAAAACTTTCCCGTCCACCGGAGTCCTGTCAGGGCCTGCGGTGCGTGCTTTACGGGCCATGGGGCACTTCGAATTTTTAATTATAGACTTAGCCGCTTTGCAGACTTACTCTAAACAGGCAGACGGAAGTATTCCCCTTTGACCCAACTCGATACGATGCTTTGTACGAATTAGGTTAAAATTAGGCTAATTTTGTTAAAATTTGGTACTGATTTACTTAGTAGTAAAAACAATGCGTGCCATTCACGACTGGGAGCTTCTTCGGCCGACCGTTCACACCTTCTAGATAGGGTTGCTTTCCATATATACCACATAGATCCGCCCGTTCCGATCACGGGTCAACGCCCGCCATCGGAACATTCTGCGCCCAATTGAACTTACCTTGCGCACTGTTTCATGGAAATGTAACTTCAGTTGGTAAGTTGCCGTAACTTATGTGTCTAAACACGCAAGTTATGACGCGCTATAGCATCCCGCGGTCCGCTTGGCCGCAAGCGCACCGCGGGATTGGCGTTAGCGAATCTGCGGTTAATGAAGGCGCGCTTGGCCTTGGGACGTTCCAATGCACTTGTAATACATATTTGAGATAATTTATGCAAGAAAATTGTGCTCATGTTGGCTAATTTGTGCGTAGTTAACACACTGCTAGGCAGCGCTTAACACTCTAAAACTGCTCGGGAGTGTTAAGCCTGTCATGGGGAAACGAGAAATAAGCGTGATCTGACTGCTGAGATTTATTACTGAGTCTGTGATCGCAATCGAACGATTTAGATTTACTGTCGAGCGATCGCCGAGAGGTTTCAGAGCAACTCCGCCCCGTTTCATTAGATGACTAATCGTCGTACCACGCTTCCCGTCGTTTTCAGTGGGGCCGAGCCAACGAACGTGTCGCCACCTTAAATATGGCATTTTGCACTACTCATGGGATCCAACGCTTTTCGGCCCTGGGATCCAACGCTTTACGACCCTAGGATCCAACGCTTTACGGCCCTGGGATCCAACACTGTACAACCTTGGGATCCAACGCTTTACGACCCTAGGAGCCAACAGTTCCTATTGGTTTTCTGACCCACAGGCAATGCCCTATGCTGCAATTCGCCTTTGGTTCGAGATGTGTGCGCATAGGCGGTATCTTGTCATGGCCCTGCCCTGTGGCTGAATGCTTCTCATTTGCACTGGGATGATCGCGGGCTGGCTTTTGTCGGTGGGCCTCATGCCGTTCAGTGTTTGTCCCTCCCCCCCTCCGCAGTGGAAATGCATCCGCCGCCCTCGAGAGTATACCAGGATGTAGGCACCTCGGCCAGGGTGCGGGGAGCGCGCGCTGATGGCGTTATGTGGTTGTGCTGCAGGAGGTGGAGGAAGTTGAGGCTATGCAGCAGGACGTCGCGGAGAGAGCCTTCCTGCAGCTGAAGGTGAAGCGGCTGTCCGAGCAAAACATGAATTATGAGGAGACCCTGTCAAAGCTGAAGATGGTGGTAGAAGCGAAGAACACCGAGATCAGCGAGCTGAACTCCTCGCAGCAGCGCGCTGAGCAGACCATGAAACAGGCCAAGGCGGTGTCGGCCACGATCGTGCAGAAGATGCGCCACCTGGGCAAATCAACAGACGGCAACGGGGGGGAAGACGGCGACCAGGAGGAACTGGACGAGCTGGGCACACTGGTGATGCGGATGACGAAGGAGCTGGACATTGCCAAGGCCCAGGCGCAGGCCAGCCAGGCGAACAGCAGCGCGCTGGAGACTCAGGCCGCGGAGCTTGCAGAGATGAGGGCGCGGGTGAAGGAGAAGGAGATGCAGGCGGCTTTGCAGTCCGTCTCCAAGCGGTGCGCCGCGGCCCTTGGTTGCAGCATCCGGCCGGGTTTGAAGGAGCTTTTGCCCCCGTCCTAGAACCATACATTTCTGTCACATGCCCCCTCCCCTCTGATGTTCAGAACTTAGACGGACTCCGTTTTGCACTAATCTCGCCCGAGATGGCGAAGAGAGCGGAGATGGCGTTTGTGGGTTGGAGCGCGGAGAGGACGTTTGTGGGATGTTTTAGAGAGTGTGGGGCATCCTCTTATTGTGTGTCCATGGCCACACTGCCGGCTTTGTCTTCTCGCGCTCGACTCTCGTCTTACAGCCGGTGCTCGGATCAGAGTCTGCAGCAGAGATCGCGTTCGCGCATTGCATCAGGGCCTGTGCCGCGTGCGCCCCCTCGGAGGTGCAGCAGGGGGGGGCATGTGTAAACTATGGGAAGCCGCGAGACCGCTCCGAGGCCGTCAGTTGACGGGTTGATGGGTGAGCGGGTTTGGGCCAAAGATGGTTGGCGAGGAGCTTGGCGAACGAGGAGAAGGCGCGCAAGGATAAGGAGGCAGAGGCGGAGGACCACCTGTTGCGTGCGACTGAGGCGCAGAAGGAGCTGGAGCAGGCGCAGGTGCTCACGAGCAACATGCTGATCAGCAACTGGAAGACGAAGAACTGGCGGGATGTCGCCAGAGATGCGCTCGATTCGTCTCGAAGGTGAGGCCTGGACCTGTACAAGTTGCGCTGCGCGGCACGGCGCTTCCCCGACCCTGCGGATCTTCGGGCGCCCGGCTCAAGGCACCTGCCCGGAAGGTGCCACTGCCTGATTGTGTCGGTGGCTGTTGTCAGCGCGTCGCATGGGCAGCCCGCGGGTGCCGGGTGTTCTTCCTTTCCCCGTGACTCTGCTATATGGTTGCCATGTTAGGAGGCCCGTGCACATTATTGTTAGGCCAAACTCTTCTGCGCGAATCGTTCATCGCACATCGGTTGCAGGGAGCAGACTGTATGTAAATCGGCGGTGAGTGACCAGTGAAACTACACTCGGGCCGAGGCTTGTCACGTTGACTTCGCACACGTGTCGCACGCGTGTGGCTTGTGACGTGCCCCACGTGTTTGCCAGCCAGCACGATGATCAGTGACCCCTCTGGAGGCCAAAGCTGCGGCTTGCATAAGGCATGCCATGATGCTCCGGAGATGTGCTCGTGCAGTCGGATGCGCGGTGCATGCCCGCACAGTGCCTCCCGCAGTAGGCAGTCTCCCGCGAAGCACTCGGACCCCGAGCGCTGCCGAGAGCCCGCGAGACCCTGCGATGCGGGGATGTGCGGCATCTCGTGTTCGCGGATCCCAGAATGCATGCGTTGTTCGAATTTGGGCGGCATACGGGGGACATGACTGCTGCGTGAGTGTCTCATGCAGGTCTACCGATCTGAGCGCAAACCTATCTGGGGACCCTACCAGCCCAGAGAAATCGAGCATGAGCCCCAACCAGGCCCTAGAAAGGCTGCGCCGTTTGTCCCTGCATTCGAATGACGCTGCGGGAGACATATATATGGGAGATGCCGCTGAGCCTGCAGGGGCGCCAGACAACATGTCCGAGGTGCGCCCGCGCGAGGGAAGGTCCCGTCTGCATGCATGTGGCCAGCAACCGTCTGCGCTTTGGTCGGAATGTCGTCCGGACTTGTCATGAAGGCCGAGTCATGCCTGTCTGTGGGAGGCCTGCCTGAGGGGACATCCTGACCGCGTGGGGTTGCCCCTTGAGTATATCCCCTTGAGCAGGTCGGAGTGGTGTGAAAGGCGCACGTGGTGGGATGGCCTCGTGGTGCTTGGGATAGTGAGGTGTGCGATGGCGCTCTCGTGGCGGGCGCAGGAAGGCGTGGTCACCCCCCGAATGCACGCAGCACGGCTGTCGATAAAGCTGGATGAGGTGGAGAAGAGGGCGGCAGAAGAGGCCAGGGCGAAGCAAGAGGTGGGCTGGCATGAAGGGGCCCGCGGGAGTCGCCGTCTTGCAGCAAGAGCATGTTGTGTGGTAGACCGTTGGTGTGTTGTGAGGCCATTAAGCGAGCATTGCTAAATGAGCCAGATAAGTTGGGGTAGGTCACCAGCATGCGTGAAGGATCCATATGCCCTCTGCCATGGATGCTGACGGCCTCGTCAGGTAACGAATGCCGGCGACGGGGAAAAACGGGCGGGTTCATCGGTGTGGTGCTTGATGTGAGTAAAATTTGTGGTCTGGTGGGGCATGGTGCAGGCGATAAATCAGTTGGAGGAGATGAAAGAACGGATGGAGAGGCGAGAAGACGATTTGAAAGGGAAGAAGCGAGACAAGAGGCTCAGCAGCAGGCTCTCTCGGTCGTTCAGCAAGTTGACGGGTAAATTCAGATCATCCTCGACGGATGCTTCAGCTAGTCCCAAGAGTCTCAAATTGACCTCATGCCTCGGCAAAACTCCGATGCTCGTAGACACTCCCCGTTCAGGTATGGAATTAGCTCAACCTGATCTCAACCTCGAGCCCGCTGAACCCGCACCAGCAACGCGTTCGGGTTCTCTTGAGATTGAGCGCATCACCTCGCAGTTCAACAACAACCTATTCAAAGATTCTCCCCGAAATGCTTTATCGATCCCTAGCCCAAGAGTCAAAACCAAACGTGCCCAGAGTTCCGCGCCACAGGATTCCTTTTCATGAGAGGGCGTGGCGCAACAATGTGGGCTGTCATTTAAGTGTTCACAAAACTGTTCCAACACCCGCGCCACCCGGGACGCGGGATGTGCGAGGGGAACGAGATGCCCGGCACTTTGAAGGAGGGCATTTTGCTGCAAGTGAGAAAAAGGACTGCGAGAGCTTCACCCCGGCATCCAGTGCTCATCAGATATGGTCCGAGTGCCAACCTGACCAACCGTCACGGTTGAACACTGCCGGTATATATATGTTATAGTTGTAGAACAGTGTAACAGCTGGCATGGAGAGTGAATCCATATGCCTACAATTGTGTTCCCGCCTGAGTATGTCTTATGAGCTGCACTAATAATGCCCAATTGCATTCGCATCCGTAGAGTTTGTAACCAGTTGGATCATAGCATATTACTCACCATCGATTGGTGCCAGGCATGGCACCAGCAGACTTGTTGCATCTCAAGGGGGGGCAAATGAAATCGGCCCTTGAAACGCCCGGCTGTCAATGGAAGCTTTTAGTGATGGCAATTGTGTGCATTCATATTGAATCCTATTCCGTATTCCAATTCAGCTATTCTAGTGTAGACTTTCGTGTGTATGAGATTGTAGTAGCATCCGCATGTGCAGAGCATGGCGAGTGCCTGCTAGGTGACTGTCCGCAGTCATACAGTAATCCATAGTGATTTCTTGAATGTTGACCCTGAATGATGTCGTCGGGAACTGTCCACACTTAGCTTTTGCTCAGCGAGGGTCGTACGGTGCTCACACTATTAAACTTACAAATGATTAACGATTTTCGTGAAAACGTGTAATGTGTCAACAATCGATGGAGAATAAATATCTGTTTGAGTGAACTTTGCCAATAGTATTATCTATAGTATCCATCCGCGCCAACCGCCCCCTTTTACCCAAATAAAGTTTGTAAGGCACATATCCTCAACACTCAATATTGGACACGAAACCATTGTGGATTGCTATTTAAATAATGTCAATCGACCTCAAATTCCCTGTTGATCATAAGGAACTATTGATGCGCTGCTCCGAGGCGGGGTTAAGTTCAACAGCGTAAGCACAGTATTCGCTAACCCTGCGGTGATACAATCTCGGAATCTGCTGATGGGGGCGAGGGTCGCGTGCCCTACATGGCGGAAAAAAATCTGCCGGGGGGAGGGAGGTCGGAGGTCTCGCCATACATAAATTTGATAAGTTCAGGTGGGCTGGCTTTGTTCCCACCAATCATCCCTAAAAACGTCACAATTTTCGAGCTACCCCCCTAGGTGCAAAGCTTGGGCAGCCTAATGGAATCAGATTATATCAGGATTCCCTTTTCCTGTATATAGCATCTCATCATTGGCCCACAATTGGTATACGGAGCAACATGTTGGCCTTCCGCAAGTCATGACTGCCCCCCTTTCGTTTTTACATGCTCCCTCTAAGGAACCACATGGAGCGCCTCTCTACCACGCGTCCATATGGAGATCCAGATGGCGGATCGGGCCGGACATCACGAGTCTAATACCTCGTCTTGTAAGAGGCTGGCAGCGAAGGACATTGAGTAAGCTGACAAACAGCTTCTCACCTGTACATTTTCCACCATTTCATGATTATGTACTCGTGCAATATTCGGACACGATCAAACTATCGTCCGAATGCATGCCAACTACTCATATAACTGAAAGGGCATCATCACCTCTATCTCTCGCTACATAAGAACTAGCAATAAGACCGGAGAAGCACCGACAACGCCAAGAAGTGGTTCCAAGTGCCCGGTTGAGCGTGTGCGAAATGCGTTTAGAGAGTATATTTAAAACGATATATTGTATTTTACGATCGCGTGAGTACCGACGATTCTTCTCTTGGACGCTTGCCTAAATCACTCTCTGGGGTCACCTTGTATGAGCAGCATGCTTCACGCTAGCCGTTCCCTGTGTCACGATATTGCTGTCACAATTGTGCTCGAGTGTTTAGCCTCTAGTTTGGGGGGGTATTTTCTTACCTAAATTTGCAACAGTGCCGTCATGTGTCCTTTATTACATGATGAGGGACGTGCGATGCAGCCCTCGGCCAAGAGCACCAAAGAGCTCCACATAGGCTGTCACGGCGGCACAGCACTATGTCGCAGCTTCGCCCTAATCTTGCATGTTTATTCATCCATCGTGGGCTGCGTGGCATCGCTCAGTGTGCGCCATAAAGATGACCACAAGGCCTTCATCGAACACCGAGACCAAGTACCGGTCAAAGCAGTCGGGTGAAAATGGCTAAGTTCAGCAGAGAAGCACAGCCGAAAGTAGGCGTGGTGGAGCTCGAAGATAAGAAAACCGTTATGCAAGCAAACTGCAGGATGCAAGTCTCGTTAGTTCAAGTTTACAAATTTATCGAAAGATATCATAAATAGGTGTAGCAATAGAGCCTGTTGTTTACAAAAGCGCCTCATTATACCGAGCAGCGGTAGCTCATCTTGTTCATGAAAGTCCTTGATATGTTGCATTGTATTCTCAGAGTTTTCTAATACATTTGGGCATAGACAAAATAGTATTCGCGAAATACTATTTTGAGACAGAGGATGTTTCCTCCAGCCTTTTCAATAGAAATTCGGCGGCCAAATTTATCTTGATGGCTTTCTCGTGGCAATGTTCAACAGTATTTTGACATTTATCGGGGTGATGCTGCAGTAATAATTTTCGTTTTTGTGTGACTATTTCCGTCGCCGTGGCTAGAACTTCATTCCTGGCTCGAATCCGGCTATGGAATTCCAATTCAAAGAGTGCTTCATTTATACCTGCGTCACCGAATCCAAAAAGCTTTTTGATAAAAGTGAGGATCCTTTCGACCACAGTTCGATGCAGCCATCTGCCAAGGCTCTGTCCAAGTTCATGTCCGAGCTTTGCACCGGCGTGTGCCCCGAAACTGCCTCCCACGAGCGTGGCCATAGGGAGGCACCAGAGACAGACAACTCCGGTAGCATAAAGTGCGAAACCTGTCATGTAAGTAGCAGTTACAGAACCTGTTACACCTCCAACCAGCTGACCACCAACCGCTCCCGCTCCGCCACCCGCGCCAACTAGCGCACCCTCGGCAAGACGATCCACGCAGTCGATGTCCGCACTTGCGCATCCGGACATTGCACTCGCCATGCCCATTGCAGCGTTCATTCCGTGGAATACAGGACTCATCAATATGTTCACGGACGACTCCACGTATTGTAACGCGGCTCCCCGAAGACGCGCCTTTTCGTGGAAACTGAGCAGATCGTTCAGATTCCGCACGTGAGCTTTCCCATTAACGTCAAAATATACGTAGGGAGAGATCCGAAAAGTGGCCGTCTCGACGTTTCCACTTCCGTCTCTGAGCGTGATGCGACGTCCCTGGAACCGGTCCATGCCTTGCTTTTTAAACACGAATACGCCCGGGCGCTCTCCCTGCACCCAGTCTAAAGGTGTCGCGTAGCTCCGGTGAGACTCGTCATATTGCGCCGCAGAGCTCCACCACTTTCCCAACGTTCCCAGCTCCTGGTTCGGAAATTGTAGTTCTATGATGCACGATTGCATTTCGCAGAACATCCCAAGGACCCGGCAAACCAGTGAGCGCGAAGCGGCTTGGATAGCACGCTTGGCGAACCGTGCTGCATACTTCTGGTCATTGCTAAAATATACCCCTTCGCCGAACGCCGAGTGCTGCTTGCCATCCCCGAGACTTGGAATGAACCCCTCCTGGGCAATTTTTGCGCATGCCGCTGAAGACGTGCCGTGATAAAGGACCTCCGCGTCCACGCAACGTGCCCCCACGAGAGCAGAAAGTAGGGCTACCAGTGTCCTCGCGCAAGCCATGTAGCAAGCACATGCAACAGCGAGGTTGAGTCGTGTTTAAGAAATGTGCAGGGCGATCAACACTGCATCCCGAGAGATAAAGTGCAAAAGGGGGGTCGTGGCTCGTGGGACATGTGGAATAGGTGATTACACCAGACTGAAGATTCTAGAGCCCTAGATTTAAGATGACATCCTCATCGTGTCAATCGAATGAACATGGACATGTCCATACACTACAAGCATGCCATTTGGACGCGCCGGCGCGCCATTTTGGACGTGGTGGCGCAGAAAAATGGGGTCACGCGCCACGCCGGCTCGTGGCTTGGGGCAGCCACACATTTTGAAAAATTTTATTCAAAATTTGGGTGCTTATTTTGGCTTAAAAAAATTTCAAAATTTTGAAAAATTTGGGTGCATTTTAGGAAAAATCTGGGGCGTCTGGAAAATCTGGGGGTCTCTGGGAAATATGGGGGGCTCTGGGAAAATTTGGGTGACATGCGTGGCCACATCGATCGACGTGACGATATCATGGAGAGCTCGCGTCGATCTCGTGGTCGGCTGGTCGATGCCACGGCTGCGTTTGCGTGGCTTTCGGTGTCTACTGTACTGTCTTGAATGTCTTAACGTTAAGGCTAAAATCAGGCGCCGGTATACAGCGAGAAGATACAGACCACGCATACAGTACATCAAAATGCTCGTAGACTATTCCTCAGACTCTGAATCAGAATCTCTATCAGACTGTGAACCAGGAAAGGATGTGCAGGAGACCGTGACTTTGCGACCAGTTCACCTTTCGTTGAGCCCGACGAATACTGCCCCGACACCGACCGAGGAACGTCAACCTAGCCGGTTAGAGGGGGCGTACGAACGAACTCGTGCGCGTCCGTTAATAAACGCATTTGATCAGTTCAAAAGGAAACGCGGAACTGCGGATCCTGAGGAGCAACCAGCTTTGGCAGCTCATGAACGCGAACGAGTCCTTCCCAAGAAACCGCCAGCTGGAGTTAGGCGTGCTAGCGCCGGCAATCGAGTAACGAAGGAGCCCAATGTGCAGCCCTCTCAGCGTATCAAGGAATTCCCCAACGAGAGTTTGCGTGTGGCTGCTGGAAAACTGTTTTGTTCAGCGTGCAAGGAGACTTTGAGCCTCCTAAAACAGTCAGTGAAAGTGCACATAACTAGTTCGAAGCACATTTTAGCCAAGGCGAAATACGCCAAGCAACGCCAGGACGATGATCATATCAAAGATGTTTTAACTGAGTATTTTAAGGAGCACACAGATGAATCACAAGCGTGCTTGGACCCTGAGGTGCACTTGTATAGATATAGGGTTACAGAGGGTCTGTTGTACGCTGGAGTCCCCATTGAAAAAAGTGACGACTTGCGCCCACTCTTGGAGCGAGCTGAGATTAAGCTCACTGGTTCACAGCACTTGAAAACCTACATTCCGAAAATAGAGGCCATGGAATTCGAGACTTTGTCCACTGAGTTGAAGGAACAGTTCGTTTTTCTGCAGTTTGACGGAACGAGGCGCCTGGGGGAGGCCTTAAACACAGTCGCACGCTACTGCGACCCAGAATTCAACGTGGAGATGCGTTTAGTGCAGTTTGTAACCCTCGCAGCGAGTCCCGACAATGTCGCGTTGAGCATGACCATTTCTAACTTGGTAACTCGCCAGCTTGGGCTCCCCTTTGATGCTCTCACTGGTTTCGGCCGAGACTCTGTCAAGGTTAATGGAACGGCGTTGGCACGCTTGGTTGTAGTTTTCCCCAGCGCTGTAGGCCTACTGTGCATTTGCCACACGCTGAATAATACTGGGGAGCGAGTAGGTTTCCCTGAGAAGCGTGACTTCATGACATCCTGGTTGATCCTGGTTCAAAATAATAACAACGCGAAACAACTTTGGAAGGCTTTGACACAGACCACTATGGTTGGTTTTTCTAACATTCGTTGGTGGAGTAGGCAAGAGGTTGAAAATGAGATCAGCCTCAACTATCACAGCGTGCCCACCTTCCTGGATCAGTTGGATGCACAGGGCGTGGGGGACGCCACCACTCGCAAGATGCGTCAGATCCATGAAGCTGACCCCCTGCTTTTAGAGGTCTCTTTCGCTGCGGGGTATGACGGCACATTGGGGTTGCTTAAAACGACATACGAATTGGAAGGTGACCGTCTCGAGATCCTGCTAGTTTTCCGCAGGGTTGAAAAGCTACGGGCCTATGGCCGCCAGTTGCAGAGTGACAACGAGAATAGGGGTCTTCTGCCTAATGTTGACGCCGTTATTCGTCGGTCTCTTCAGCCGAAAGTAGGCATGGTGATCAAAAAAGCTTTCCATGGTCACGGTGTGTTTATGGGAAGAATCAGTTTGATCGACAAGTCCATCCCTGCGGAGTGGGAGTATCACATCACATACGAAGATGGTGACAGGGAGACAATGCTGTTAGCGGAGGTTGCTCCGTTACTCGAAGTGGCTGGTGATAAGCTGCGGCAATATGCAGTTGAAGAGCTGCGGGGAGCTTACGAGTATCTGGAGAAACGTTTAACTGGCAATTGTGACTCCAGCTACGATTGCTCGAAAGCTTATTTGGTGTGTGAGTCAGCACAACTTTTTGATCCATGTTTTTTGGCAAGCAATGCAGTTGACTCTAAGTGGGTACAACGGTTGGCAGCCATCAACCCTATTGCACGTGCAGAGGGTGGGGCACTGCTGGGAAAGTTAGAGGGTGAACTGCCAGCATACATGGCAGCAGCTGTTGGCTTCACGTGTGATTACAGTTGTGTGACCACTTTCACTGAAGCAGTGTTGGGCTGGTGGAAGAGGAATGCTTCGGAGTTGCCAAGTTGGAGCCTAGCAGCAAGAATAATTTTTTCTTTCTCTCCTAACTCGTGTGGTTGTGAGAGAGTTTTCTCCCTGTTGAAAACCATGTTTGGAGAGGGGCAGGACAATTGCCTAGCAGACTATTTACAAAGTGCACTGATGTTAAGGCACAATAAACGTGTCTTGTGATTCAAATTTACGGAAATGAACATTAACTGTGAATATCATTATCTCTTTTCATTCTGTGAATATCATTATCTACTGCGAATAACATTATTTGTTGTGAATATCATCGTTTGCTGCGAATATCATTGTTTGTTGATTGTTGTGAATATCAATATCTGAATATTATTACCGTAATATGGAATCAGCAAGTGAGGTACAAATTGCTATCTAAAAACCTTATTATGCTATCTCACCACATTATTTCATCTCACCTCGTTATTTCATCTCACCGCATTATTTCATCTCACCGCGTTATTTCATCTCACCGCATTATTTCATCTCACCGCGTTATTTCATCTTACCGCGTCACACACCCTCCACACACCACACTCGGGGATTAACTCGGCATCCCCTAGTTATCTTCACATAACTATCACTCCGCGCCTCCGCCCGTCCGCGCCTCCGCCCCTCCTAGCCACCGCCGCCCCACCCGACCGCCTTGGGCGCCTCCAAGCCTCAAACCCTCCGCGCAGAGCCTTCCCCGCACGCTTATAGCTAAATATGGACAAGAAAAATTTTATCAAAATTTGGGTGCCTTCTCAAAATTGCCAAAAAAATTTGGGTGCTTCATCGAAAAATTGACCAAAAAAATTTGGGTGCCTTCTAGGAAAAATGTGTGGCTATGGCAACTCGTGGCGCGAGGCAAAATTTGCACGCGCCGCGCCAGCGGCGTGGCACGACGGCGCGACTAGGTTGGTGCTAACGCGACCGCCCCCCCGTTATAACGTACGTTATAACGTCAAAAGGGGGTGCACGTTATAACGTCATGTTATTTCGACCTTAACACTGGGCATCCTCTACAATCTACACTCAGTTGCGTCACTTCATACTAGACTCCATATATGATATATCACTTACGTTATCATATAACGATGCGATGCGAGGAGTTTGAGCAGCAAAAGTGTTGCCGCAAAATAGGCATCGGCAGTGTTGCTTGCTATTCCCGTTAGCTCGAGGATCTAGCAGCGGGCCATCCTTGCCGTCTTTGAATACACGAACGAACCACCACAAGAACTTTGTGGCCGTCTCTTTCACGGGTGCGGTCGGTCTCGCCATCTTTGCCTATTATATAGGCAGTTAACAAGCTAAGTCGGGGGAGGTGTCTTAGAGATGAATGATGAGCAGTCGAGCAATCGAACGCACGAACTGTGTAAACTGTAGATTATTTACCAGTGTCTCGACTGTCCCATTTTACAGTTGTCGAGAGTCTCTCGACAGCTGTAAAATGGGACAGTAGAACAACCGAGCAGTCGAGTGACGGCAGGCAACCAGGCATCGCGTCATTCCTGATTCTTGATTCCTGATTCCAGATTCCAGATTCCGTTCCGTTCGGGAGGCTTAAGTATGGGGGGCTTAAGTATGGGGGGCAGAGTGCACGTTTTAACGCGCGTTATAACGCCAAAAGGGGGTGCACGTTTTAACGCGTTACGAGTTATCACCAACCTAGCGGCGCGACGCGCGAGGCCTCTCAGCTCGCGCCGAGCCCGCGCCATGCCCGGGACAGACTTCCGCCAACGCCACAGACGCTTGTGCCACGACCGACCCCGACGACGAGTGCTCTCAAGTCTGGCGAACCGACCTGCGTGCAACAGCAATTCAAAGTGACTTCTTCTTCGTCGTCCACCACATGGATCATGGAGTGCATATTGCTGCACTGCACTTGCTTGCGGCTTGAGCGCATATGCTGCAATAATAATAATAATAAAACATTTACGCTAGCAAAGGGGACAAAGTCCTGAGAGTGCGGTATCCCTGCAAAGCAGGCTAGTGAAAACACCAGGGGCTACTCCCTCTACTACCCATTGGGGACACGGAACCATCTTATATTGCAAGACTTTTGAAAATTATTGCAGGAGGGTTTGAAGAAAGTCGTTTGACTGTTGCACAGCTTCTGTTTCTGTCATGGTTTCACTGCTCGAGATGTCAACTGTATGCGGATCAGTGTTTAAGGTGGTGGTGGTGTTTAACAGAAACATGTCTCGACCATTTTTGGTGTGTTGCCTACAAATTCTTGAAAGTTTTTTAAGGAGAGGTTTAATCTTGCCACGGGGAACACCTATCGTGTTGAGGAAAGTACCAAAAAGAGGAGGGAGGTATCCCATGAGTGTAAGAACTTTGGGCCATTTCACGGTGCTTATGAAGGGCTTGGAATTTGCGTTGGTGATTGTCGTGTCATGGTGACCACCATAATAATGCTCAGCATCACTCTGATGATAGGGAGGGTCTTGAGTGGGCCATGGGCAAAGCGAAGAAGGAAGTACTTTGTCGCTTTCGTTCATAACTTCATTCCAAATATCAGGGCTGACTCCTGTGTATTCTAGCCTCTTCTCCGTGACTCTGGACTTAGGAAGTACATTGAGGAACCATCTGGCAATCTTTTTCTGTGTGGGCCTCCAATCAAAGGCTGGTTGAGTATCACTGGGTGCACTGTCTATAGCTATGATAACGACATCCGAAAAGTCATCCTTATAGCATCCGCCACCTGGAAGAACGTAGGGGTCATCACCTGTCCAATAACCATGTGGGATAAATGGAATAGTGTTATGCGGGAATCTGAAAACAAGTTTAAAACCTTTGTCGAACCATCTCTTTTGGTTTTTGGGAGACAGCGGAAGAATCCATGTTCCTGAAAATCCGGGGACGGTGTTGGCCGCTTTATGTCCCATTTCCAAGGTAGTCATAACCGCCGATGATTTGCCCTTTTCTTTCCCATCAAAGGGGGGATTTCCATAAACGATTCTGCCGATGCCTGTTATCGGATCCACGTAGGCATCCCAAGCGAGACCATCAAAGCCAATTTTCCCATGATGGCAAAAGGGCCTGAGAGCTTTCTTCATTCTTGTGGTGGGTATGCATCTTCTCGAGTGAATTCTAGGGTGGGCATTTAGTGGGTTGGAGAAAAGTTCACAGCCGTTTTTGTCAAGGTTCCTGTCATCCACCAAAATATCTAAGAGGCTTCTTCTGATTGCGTAGCAATTTTTAGGATCCCCCGATTCAGACTTACATGCATTGAGTGCTTCGTGGATATCGTGTGCCCTATTCGAGTACTCCGCAAGTGAGCATGGAACTGCTTTGTTGGAAAGGCGGTGCCAGGCCAAAAGTTTCCAAAACTCTTTCTTCTGGACATATCGGAGTTCGGGATATTTAATTGTCCCCGTGACATGGTCCACTTCAGGTTTAGCGGCCACAGCAATGGTATTCTTTTTTGAACTTGATGGTCGGTACATGCTAGCTTCCGGGAGAGCGTATAAGTATAATTCCTCCTTCATTTCCTGTCTAAGGTCAGCAAGTGGAAAAAGTTTCGATGGCTCTGTTTTGATGTATGTGGTACCTTTTCCAGGGTTTAGTAGTTTGGGCTTTTCTGAGATTCTTCGGCAATGATTTTCCTTAGTTCGCCATCTTGGGTTGTTCTAAGACTATGCAAGCTATTATTATGTCCTGAGCATTCAAGTTGGATGTGTTCGAAGGTGCATTTTGTATTCTGATGGCAGTAGGGGCAGTTTTCAGTCCCGATTTCCCCCAGTTTAAATAAACGTGCTGGAGAGGCTTGGAGACCCAGGAGTTCTCTGCTTCTAGAAGCGGTGAAAGCTTTAGGTGTTATTTTGGAAATATCTTTAGTGGGGGCGGTGTTATTCTCGTTGAGCATTCTCAAGTACTTCCCTTGAGACTGTAGGGTTCTCCAATTATGATAGTGTGAGAGACGTTGAATTCTTCTAATGTGACTACGGATATCGCCTAAGATAGGGACCTCAAAGAAGAATAACGAGAAGGGTAGTTCCTCGGCAGGGTCGTAGCGGGAGATGTCTAGACAGCCCCCTCTGAATGAGGCTCTTTTAGCAGTACGGTCCACTCTGTCGTGGACTTTGTCATTATTGTGACCCCTAATCCATTTGAGGATGATTTTGCTGTGGTCTCCTTCACTGTAAAATCCAAGTTCTTCTAATAGTAGGCGAACAGCCTGCACATCTCTGCGATTAGCTTCACGTAATTTGTCCCGAGCACTCATGGACCTGCCATCTTTTGTTACAGCAGATATTGCTGCCATGGAGTCAATGGCATGTACCATTGGAGTAATAGATTTGAGGAGTTTCTCTTTTTGTTCTGTGAGTAGAAATCGCAGTCCCGCAATTTCAGCAGATGTGCTACTCGGGTTTTGGATATCTTCCTTGATAAGAAGCCCCGATGCGGAGAAAGTTCTTGAGGGGGGGATATTCATCTTCCGAACAAGTGGCATCCCGTTGTCAAAGTTTTTTATGGCATATGCTGCACCACTGCATGCTGTTTTCTTTCCAGCAAATAGAGAACCATCGCTTGCCATATCATAATCTTCCATTTGTTTGCTCTTTTCGGCGTTGGGGGTGGATTCTTCTTCCGAGTCGCTAGGGCAGCTGTATTCACTTTCTTCCTCCGCAGTTTTGTTTTTCATTCTGGCAATAATGGTCTCATACTGTCTGTCTGAGATGTAATCATAGTGTGAGTTAATATCACTGACTGTAGCAAGGACAGAAGAGGGCGGGTCCATATGGTCATTATATTCGAAAATAGAACCTGCTGGAATTAGGATGCAACCGTCATTGGTGATGCTATATTCAAAGTCGTATTGAAAACTGTTGGTACCTTCGATTCTGACAAAGACATTAGGGTTTATGGCATTGTTACTGTATTCTGTATATTGTATTGACATGGCCTCTAAGTCAATATTGGTAATGTGAATAAGAGAGATGGAATTTCGGTCACCATTTCCTTTCCAATGAAATTCACCCGTGTCGGGGGTACTATGTTGTCTCTATATTGTTTCTTGACATATCTAGCCTGTGGGTCCAAATCTACAGGGTTTTGAAGCATTTCCTTTTCGATTTCGGTTAGCCATCCAGGGGGTCTATTACCATTCAGCCTGAAAAAGCCTTTACTTTCTTGCCAGTTTTTTAACATTCCACCGCAGGGAGTTAGAAAGGAACCTGTGTGCTTGAGGTTGTATTTTTGTATTGCGGAGGTAACATTCCTCGACATGTAGAGTTGTCTGGGAAGGGTGGTGATTAATGTGGTTTCACCCGCTTCATTTTCAGGGTAATTTTTAGAGTCGATAGCGTATCCAAGTTTTGCCATAATGTGACCTGTACGCCTAAACCAGTTAAAGCGTTTGTCTTTAGTGTGACTGTAGGTTGCATAGTGTGATAAGGGGAAACCCGAGATGGCATTTTTACCCATTTCGTTGTTCATGTTTTGAATTATTATTTTAAGCCATAGATTGCTGTTTCTACGGTATAGTGAGATGAGGTGGGGATCAGTGATACGGTCCGTGTGGTTGTGTTGCCAATATTCGTGTTCATCCGCAGAACACAGGGTGTTCATAGTTTCGGTAATACACGACGCGGTTACAACATCAAAGACACTATCAATACCGTACCCGCCTTGGCAGACTGCTGTCCAGATTATTTGGTGATTGGTGTCAACTGGGCAGCCCAAATATTTAATTATAAACGAAGCTATCATTTTGTCTAATTCAATTGCGACATTCTTTGAGGAGTTGGCAATTGCTGAGGTAACTTTAAGGGGGTATGCCATCCTCGGAACTACAACCGCATTTATAACATATCTTAGCTGGTGTAGAGTCATGTGTTGCAGTTGGATGGATATTAAGGTAGATTTCAGTCTGTCGATAAGGATTTCCGCCTGTTTGTCCCATTCCCCATTTAGTGCAAACCATACTCCGAGATATCTGTTTACCTCTTTGCTGTTGGAGAAATCGAGGAATTCTGGTGACTCAGGGGGTATCCATTTCGAATCAATGGAAGGACTTGAGTCATTTGTATTGGGCTCCAGATGACCCCCTGAGATGAGTAAATCATCGGACAGGTCATATCGCGTTACCGTTTTGCCCTGAGGTTTGATGCGCTTTCTGTAAGAGTATTTGGATTTCTTAACATTGATGGGAATACCGATGAAGCTCATAAATTCATTAACTATACCTAGCATGTCTTGAACTTCGTCTTTAGTTTTCCCCACGAGAATGATGTCATCACAAAAGAACCGTGCAAAGATATTTAAAGTGGTGTCCTTTTCTAATAGGTTTTGGGAGGGAGGAATAACATTATTTCCTGGTTTGTCTGGTCTATGGCGTTCCGAGTTCAGTTCATATCCATATGTGGTTCCTGTCGGGTTTACACCGTTTGCTCTTTTTGCTAACCAAATTGCCAGAATGTCCATAATGGCTACAAACCTTAGTGGGCTCAAAACTTCTCCCCGAGGAACTCCACATTCTAGGGACCATTCATCCGTGAGGCCTTCTTCAGTGAGTACCATTCTAGAGGCATCATTGGTAATGTCTGAGATGATGTTGATTATTTGTGATGGGAGTCCCAACTTTCTGAGCGCTAAATTGCTCATCCAGAATTCAGCTCTGTCAAATGCTTGTTTGAGGTCCAGGTAAACTACGTGGAGGTCTTTGTCGTATCTATTGGCATCCGAAATTACTTCATTCAGAATTTGGAGTGAGTCATCTATGTTTTTATTCGGAAGAAAGGCATCTTGAATGGGAAAGAGAATGGGGTGGGTGTTAAGTATTGTTTTGAGACGGTTAGCAATTATTGTATTAAATAGTTTAAGACCCGTTTCCAACATTGTGAGGGGTCTAGAATTATCTATTGTACATGGTGCAGAGGGACTTTTAGGGATTGGAAGGATGACTCCAGATTTTGCACTCTTTGGAAATTTCCCAGTTATAAGAATGTGGTTAAAAAGTGAGACAGTAACCTCTTGAAAATTCTCTGGGCCCTTGATCCACTGCGAGTATCTCATCCCTGAGGGTCCTGGTGCTGTAGAGATACCACAGTCCGAGTATGCTTGTTGGAGTTCTTTGTGCGTGATTTCTGTCAATAGTCTTGCGGCAGCCGTATCGGGAATTTTAGGGCTATCCTTGAGAATGTCAGTAAGCCACTGAGGGAGTTCATCTGGCTCAGTCGGGTTAGTAGAAAATAATTTTTTATTTTTGTATTCATCTAGTGTTGTGTTTAGTCTTTCTGTTTTTGTCTCAGGTATCTTTCCATCACTACCTGGGGTTGCGGCTGCACCTTTTTCAGTAGGTTTCATCTTTCCCATGACTGTGTCTAGAAACCTCGAAAGGTTAGTTGAGAAAAGATGCTGCAGGGCTTCTTTTTCTCGGAGTTTGCGTCGTTCAATGTCCGTGTCTCTGCTTTTCTGAAAAGCATTTCTGATTATTACATAATTTTCATGCAATCCGGTAATCCCCATGTGGCTGCTGCTTTATTGTGTTTGGGTTGGAGCGAGGCAAACGGTAGCGTGCGGGCAGCCTTTTTGGCTTGCTTTGGAATGTTGCTAACATGAGTTCTTGTATCCAAATATTTGATGGTGCGGCGTACTGTGTTTAGCCATTTGTATATATAGTTAGATACTGCTGATGGGTTTTCGGACCTCCCAGTTTTGTTCAGATTCTTGGTGCCAAAGGCGTCACTTGCCGCCTGATGTGCCAGTGTGTGCAGGGTATCCCATGTCGCGTCAGGGTGCATTTCCTTGAGGCCAGTGCCGCCGTTGCTAGCTGCTTCCGATCCATTTTCCATTTCGAGTGTGCTATGTAGTCTTTCAGTGTAAGACACCCAGCCTGTAGCGTATTGAAATAGATGGGCGGTGCAGTCTATTTTTTCCGAATGCATCTCAGATCCGTACAGGTTCCAGAATTTAGCAGGCATATGGGGTTGTAGAAGAATATTCCAGCTGGTCATGTGCTCATCTGTGTAGGATTTCGTGATTTTCTTAACTTCTAGTGAGCTGAATGAAAGGTGTCGTTTGAGATAGGCATTTACATCTTTCTTATTTAGAAGGTGAGGCGAACCTATATGCCAGATGTTATCTTTGTCGTTATGGCCTAAGTTTAGACCACCTTCCGGCATCCCCTTTTCTCTAGAGAGTAAGTGAGCTGCATGCCATGGGCTATTAAGGTGAATCCACCATTCCTTGGGTTTGTTGTGCCATTTTAGACATTGCGTTCTATGGTGTCTGTCTCTTTATTTTTAGCTATGAGCTTGCTCACTGTTATGGGGCTGCCGTCAGTATTATCCCGTTTAAGATCGAGATCAGTGGTGTCACCCTTGATGGTGCTGATAGCGGCTCTAGCTTTGTTTTTATTGATGCACGCGTGCACAAGTTCATTTGTGCTGTATCCGTTTGCTTCGAGAAGTCCTACAATATCTTTCTTGTTTATTTTCCTTTTTGTATCCTTATTTTTGTTTGTCATTCTAATTGGGTACCCTGGGTACTCATCATGTGTGGTTTCCTTGGCACCATTAAATCTAGGTGTTGGCAAAGTTGTATCGGTAGAAATCTCCGGTTTGGTGTCGTTTTGAGGGAGCTTAAATTCAGCCCATACTATCCCGTGGTCGGAGATGATATAAGGGTTTTCCTCCGTCCATCCTGTTTTAACTGTCATTTCTGCCATAGTTGTGTTGGCCATGATATGGGTGAGTTTTGCTTTTGAGTTTTTGGATATGACATGTGTGAAAATTTCCGTGTTTGGATTACGGTCCATTATCAGTTCATTAAGAGAACATCTGTCATTGTTGAAATAAGTTAAAAGATGCTTATTCTTTTCGACATGCTCTTGATATGACATGTAACTTCCACCTGACACCCGCTGATTTGGGGTAATGGTACAGTTTTTGTCACCTATCTCTACGTAGGCCTTTTTTGGATTATTTCCTGCCTTCCCTACCCAGTCAGTAAGTGTGTCATATAATTCCACTTGTTCCTCTACTAGTGTAGCATCATTCATATAACCGCTGGCTATGTAGAGCTCAAAACCGTTATTTCCTGAAAATTTGGTCATTACTGCTCTCTTTGCATCTCCATCGATTGCCGGGTGACCGAGGTGGATAGTGGTAAACTTTTCGGACTCCATAGGATCATGGAACCAATGGAAGCTCTTTCATTCACATGAGACGTGCGAAATTGGATTCCTTTTTGTGTCATTAGGGTTTTAATTAATGCAAGGTTTTCAGTATTTACCTTGGTTTCTGATATACATATTATATCAGCCCGTCCGTCAATTAAAAGATTGCAGATTGTTTCTAATTTGATTAAACTGTCTTTATCTTCTTTGTGGTGTCGGAGGCCTCTCATATTCATACCCATTATAATCAAATTGTTAGAGTGTTGTGCTAGTTGTAGTTTTGTGAGTCGGTCTATTTCTTCCGACTGTTTCATGGCGCTTTTGTGTTTTGCTTTTTGTAGTATGCATCTGCCATCTGCGTCATAAATGTTCTCAATATCAAAGATTTTGTTTGTGCATTTGGTTTTAAGGATTATTCTCTTTGTTTATGAGAGTGCTTCCTGCGGTATCCATATGTGTGGGTTTCACAAGAAGGCTTTCCTTTGCCTGAGATGAGGTGATTATAAGCAGTGTGGGTGGATTTACAGTCTTTGTTTTCAGAATTTGGCTTTGTTGGATGTGCATCAATTTTCGGAAGGTGAGTTCTCAGTGATTGTCGTATGGTCGAAATGGCTTTGTTATTTTCGTGTTTGATTATCCTAGCTTCTCTGCCCGTCTCTGCCCGTCTGCTGCACACATGTTCCTGGTACCCGTGTTTGTTTCAGGCTAGGGGTTTTTTTGGGAAGAATTTTAGAGCCATTTGGGAAGAATTTGACATTGGTTCTTTTTGGGAAGAATGATGAGAACTGACTCATGCGTGCGTGCTTATACGTGACACTGACGCGCATGAGTCGCCGCGCCGCACGGTGGGATTTATACTGGCCATACCAGCCTGAAAAGGTCCAACGCAACGCAACGGCAAACTCTCGCTATAGCCGATGTGGCGCAATAGCATTCACATCTTGGATACATTACGTGATACATTAGTCACGAGAGAAACGTTGGAAATGTAAATTCATTAATCTTCACCGTGAACTGAAAATGTAGCAATATCTGCATTCAATCGTGCGTACCCGCGAAAAAGTCGCAGTGGGGTACGCCACAATGGGGTGTATGGCATATGACTGCATTTTTGTACGGTATGTCATTTTGAGACGCAAAAGATTTGGTTGGTTTTTTACAGATTCACCTCGCGGCATGCGTATGATGCTCGCAGTGTCACTGTCCCATTTTACAGCAGATGTCGCTTTGAGCATTTTGCGATGTACAGATGCTATTTGTTAACTATGCAATTTCAACTTAACGCGGAACGCGCTCTCCCTCGCAGTGAGACCCTGTACAGCCAGGCGAAGATTTCTAAGATTATGTGTTCATCTAAGTAACTTATTCCTATCTAATATTATCACAGATTTCTACTGAGTCCGTGGGTATCCGCATCGCGGAGAATGATAACCGCTTTCGTTACTTTTGGAAGTCCCGAAAAACCTAAAATCCCGCTCACTATACCCACATGCACGCGCCGGCCCTTAGCGAGATTTGTGGTTGGCCGTTCAGACTGTACGAAATGATGTTGAAAGATAACACATATGATATAATATTTTGGTAAACGGTTCCCTCATCCGCTGTGCATGCTTGCTTGCAAGCGAGCGCGCGGATGAGGGACGAAACCCTAGCGGAAACGTGGACGCGGTGGACATCCGCGTTTTTGCTAGGGTTGACAGCGCGCTGTCAGATGCTAAAAAAGTGTTTGCTATGCGTATATGATATGCGTGGTACGCTTGTGCTATGCATGATGCTTTCATGCGGTGCGTATGTCGAGCCTTTCACTCGATGCGTGCCCAATGACCCCCTCCCTTGCGCGGCGTCCCAGATCCCATAATGTGCACGGATCTCGCGCGCGCAAAAAATATGTTGTTCCTAACACGCCCAACAATAAGTATGCTAAGTTTCGATGCTTGAGGTCTCTCTCTCAGACCTCTACCTCACGCTGCTGGAAAGTGACTTACGGGGTCACGTAAGTCACTGTCCAGCAGCGTGAGGTAGACGTCTGAGAGAAAACACCTGAGCGGACAGAGGTTTGTTCGACGTGAGCACGTGACGGAGCGGAGGCTAGACACGTCATCATACCACGGATATACGAATGGAAAATATAAAAATTAAATTTCACCAACCAATATTTTGGTGAATATAAACCTTTGGTATATACACTACATCACGGCCAGATTATTGGCTGGGGAAAAATGATTCCCGCAAGACTTTTGGTTATTGGTCATCCAGACCACAGGCTAACATGACCTGGAAGCTATCTTCCTGGAATCGTAAAATGTTTATAAATATATATGGTATTTTGTCTATTGTACGATTTATACTCATCGTGGCAAAATGTTATGTTATGAGGACTGAGAGTGTCACTCGACTGTCACAAGAGAGGGAAACCAGATTTCAACTTGAATTGTCCAGTGTGCCACACACTCATACGCGTGAATATATGTCGCGTGCGTCACGCATGAGTCATTGTCAAAAATCTTCCCAAAAATGACCCATGTCACAATTCTTCCCAAATGGCTCTAAAATTCTTCCCCAAAAAGACTTTTTCCTTTGTGGCACTCACCGTGTCTTGCACCGAAAACCACGTGAGCGAACAGAATATTCAGTTTTCACGCAGGTCGAAGAAGCGTTTTTCGTTCCCTTGGCTTCCTACGAACCACAGATCCCGACCGGATGAGATCACGAGCTCGGATGATGAAGTTGATGATGCCTACATTCGTGAAGTAGTGGATGTGCATGGTTGTGATAGCGATAGCGATTGAATACTTCTTATTTGCTACACTTTATTTTGGATACGTATGGAAGGATATGAAAGCTTAGCCGCTTTGGAAAAAAACTCGTGTGTTATTTTTCAAGGACCCCCGAAGCCAGTCGTGTTTTGGGCCTTTTTGCAGACATTGTGCTATTATACGTATAGCACCCCTTGGGAAACACCCCTGGTATTACGGGGGTGTGTAGCAAGCGACCGGCCCACTTTCTGAACGTGGGTCGCCCCAAAATTTCAAGGCTCCAACGCGGTGGCGCACGATGAAAAATGCCTCGCGCCACGCCGGCGCGTGGCACGAGGCAAAAAATCCAGGCGCCACGCCAGCGGCGACCGGGGCGCGACGCCCACACAGGCGCCGCGCCACCGCGGATCTCAAAAACTGAAATGGCATGCTTGATACACTACACATGTTTTGCAAAGGAAAGGACTGTTTTAAAAAGGTACTAGGTAGCGGACCATACACTCACAATATATTCCCTACCCGTCTCGTGACGCATTTACATTTACATACGCGATACGGATAGCAATCTACACACAAATAGGCCATGTCAATCGACTCGGAATGTCACGGTCGTTTAGGAACCGGTTCCTACGTTCCTTGTGACGCTAGAAGCCTAGAACTGGACGATGCCTTTTAAGGACGAGCTTAAGATATCTCGTCGAAGCCAAGACGAACTTCTGTAGCTCCGCCTCAGCGCTCTGCGGCTCGTAGAGAGGGGATGCACTAGGTGTGGCTCGCTGATCTCTAGGCGTTGTTCGGTCATGCCGCGTACTGCGTGCTCCCTGCTCACTCGGAGCCTACCATGCAGGTATGCGCTGAACTTGGGTGGCTCCGCGATCTGCGACGATACAGAGCTCGCGCTTTGTGAGCACGAAGGCTAACCGATGAGGGCACTTCGTTCGCTTCAGGTGCCATGACGTGACTCGCGTGACCACCCCCAAGGCCGCGCAATCCGGGCGCATGGCCTCCAAGCTCCGCGCCACCGGCTTCGCCGCCAAGGCTGTCCAGGTGAGCATCTCCTGTGAACCCCTTCGTGCTGCGGGAAACGTCGGTGTTGTCTCCCAAGTCCCGCTATCGCGTGGATCTGAGTTCTCGATGCGGTGGCGCTGGCTCGTATCGCCCGTTCGCACTCTTCCAGCTGCTTGCGATGGTACAACGCGCAGTCCTCGGTTCGGGTTGGGCAGCCAAGTGAAACCCCGTTATAATCTGGGATGTGTTGCTCAAGTGTTATGTGCCGATTTCTGACGCGTCGTCTGCATCGCACCTCCCGTGTCCGCCTCGAAACTTCCACACCAACGAACCAACCGCCGCTGCACAGCGCTTCCACGCCACAATATGCCCCCACCCACCTCGTGTTAAGCCGTGTACCGGGGGCGGTGCAGCTGCGCCGGTACCGTTCCTCCCCGATATAGAAGGGAGAGTGACACATGGGTATGTAGGTGTGCTCGGGTAAAACTGCATTTCTCACTGTGAAATAAGGTGCTCCAGGCGAAGGCCTTCGCGCTGAAGGCCAACTCTCGTGATCTTGCATTCGAGGCCACGGCTGGCGACGAACCCACCCAAGCTGACGGTGACCACCATGCTAGCCAAATGAACCCAAACAATGATGCACACCAAGGTGACCGTGACAACCGTGCTAACCAAATGGATCTCAACAACGATGCATACTACCGCTCACGAGGCGGCCGTCGGCAATAGATACTGATACTACTATCGATGCTTCTCATACAAACGCTTATCTGTCGGATGAAGGGAATCTGTTGATAAGAAACGGGGGAGAACGTGAGCGCACGAACTAGGGCCGCCACGACATTATAGTCGCCGCCTTCTGAAGATTTTAAAAAAATGAATCTGCGTGAGGTGTTTGTACAGGTGTTTGAAAAGCCCAGTCGAGTGCGCAAAATTCTGCAACTCGAGGCAAGATGCCATGGCTATAATTCGTAATTTGAAATTATTTGAAATGACGACATGACATGTCCTGTCATAGCATGAAAACATATGCCAACAAGAGCACCTGTGTCAGAACACATTATTTCTAGGGTGCGGCGCGGTTCTGACCCCATCAAGGTGCATCGATGGTGCATCGGTGATACATCCACGACGCCCCCGACGTGTGCCTTCGACTCTCCCAAGGACGGTGACCATAGGGGCGTAAACTTGGTGGTCGCTGGGCCCAAGAACGATCGAAGCTGGGCCCACCGGATGGGCCCATCGTGGGACCTTGAATGACCAACATTGTTCGTGCATCCTGTATACATTGACCAATCAGGGGACTGATCGCGAATATTATTGATCGCGACAGTCACCATCATTATTATTTTACCTTTTTTTAATGTCGAAATTCCGTCGAAATTCGGAGTTATCCCTAATTGCATTATCCCTAATATCATGGCGTGCAGTGTGTATGTGCTCTCAAATGGTCTAAGAAAGCAATCATACCAGTGAACACTGGGAATGCATACGCACTCAATGTAACACCAGCAGACGCCTAACAAGCAGATATGGAGTCATATCAGTCTCTGCTCAAGCCAATGCGAAGCATGCCCACGTACCCAATATTTCAGATCTTCAAGGCACATTCAGACAATATACAAGTTTAGACATGCCATGAGAGAAACTAACTCAACATCTGGGTAAGCGCATCACACACTGTATTGTACGCAGTGTGGCAAACAGCATCAATTTGCATCACGCCTCATAAGGTGCCAGGTATCTAGTGAGCAGCGTGCCATCCAGGCATGCACACCAATGTTGCTCTGGGGGTTCTACGAAGTTAGTACTGAGCCAATCACTTATTCTTGGGACAACGGTATTATTATTAACTGCCCACCGCAAATCGGCGATCTCTGCCCGATCGCAAGCTCGAATGTGATCTACGCAGAGAGAATGATGAGAGGGACACCGTGGAACTGTCCACGCTAGTCATCGACTCCGTCAGCGATGAAATTGAGCAACTCGGGGAAGATGGTCGGCTGTCATTGGATCTGAAACGAGGACTCTCGTATCCGCTCCAGGAATCCGGTGCACGGCCTTGCTCTGCCATCTGCTCTGAGCTCGCCTCTTTCGGCTTTGCTTTGGAATCAAGTTCAGGCCAGAATGCCATCTCCTCTGAAGTGCTGGCGATGTCAGCGTCACCCTCTTTTGCTTTAGTCTCCACCTGTGGCCAGAATGCCACCTGCTCCGAACTAGTGGCACTGCCTGCTTCTCTTTGTTTTGATTTGCGTTCCATTTCCGACCAGAACATTTTCGCCTGTTGTGGGCTGAGGTCGCGGTCAGCAGCCATGGAAGCTCCGTTGGGATCCTCATTAATCTTGGGAGGTTGGGCCTCTGCGCCCGGCGCGGCCCGCACAGCTTGCCCAGCGAGTGGCTGTGTATCTGCGTCCCCACCATCTTCCTGTCGTGGCGTGCTAATGTTTGACCCGAAGGCGCTGTGCGGGCCACAGTCCCCAGCTTCCACTGGATCCACGTCTTCATCCGGCGCCCCCGGGGATCCCATCAGGCCAGGAGACCTCCTGCATGAAACGCGTGTAAATCAGAAGATGCCTGCTAGGGTGCCGTTTGCTGCACCAGGTGTGCGCCATGCTGCAGTTTGTCCAGCCGGCTTTGGCCCCTCCCGCGCATTCCCATAGCATTGTCGCGCGAGCTCCTGGCAGGCATGCCATGCCCACGAACGAGACACCAGGAATCTCCCCCAGCAGCACATCCTCATCACTATTACAGCTCGCAGCCGCTCACGGTGACGGGCAAACAATATGCAACGCGCCATCTCAGACCATCCGCAGCCATCCGATCGCAGCTCGGGCGCAACCGGAGCAGATCGGACGCATCAAAACGATGACAGCACAACGCCGCTGCGGTGAGGAATGATGACACTGCCCGACTCCCCACATGACCGTCACATGGTTGGCTACCGACGACGGAAGCCTATCTGCGCGCCGCTCGCTGCTCCGCCTCACCCGGGCAGCGGTGCGGCCGAGCGTCAGCACAGCAACTCCTGTCATCGCGACCATATCCACGCGCTCGCCCTGTTACGCTGGCCGTATGCGGGCGTTGCATGCTGGCGCGTGCTCACATGCGGATATGGGCAAACGAGATGGCAAGAGGCATCACGCACCTTCCACAACCGGCGTCATCGTCATCATCTTTGGACACAGAGCGCGCAGCCCCCAAAGCTGAAATGGAAGCCACCTCTCCGGAGCTCTCCACGTGCAGTGTGGGGATGGTGGCAGTGGTGCCGCCGGGACGGGTATGCCCCTCCAGGGGCAGCACGGGGGCGTGCACATCTGCGCGCATGGCCTGGGGCCCGCCGTTGCCTCCGGACCCGGTGCGGACCTGCAACACCCCGCACATCCTCCCTGTTAGAATATGACAATTACTGCTGTGTCCGCGGCGACAACCGAGGACAGTCTCATGCCATGGGCGCTACGATTGCCAGTGACGGCCAGAAAACTCGAGGATGAGGACCCGAGAACGCTCTGCTGCATGATCATCTCTGTAAGTCACGGCGCAGATCGAGACTTGGCTATCAGCCTCTCAGAGCGATCTTACAAGGGACTTCCAGAACTCCACGTGGCTGCTCACGAACGGAAAGCGCTGGTGTGACGCTTCACTCGTCGAAATAATCACCGAGACTTTGCACTCACAAGTTGTTTTTTCACGAAACAACCGGCCCTGTCTTTCACACCCCTGCAGGCCAGCAGCTGGTGCCAGCAGCACCAATAAGGGCGAGGCCTCGGTCTGTGCACCCGCCCCGCCTCGCCTCTCTGTGCAGCTGTGACAGAAACACAAGATATCTACGAGGCCCCGCAAGGCATCCGTGCGCGGTCTGCAGCGGCTGGAAGGCATATAGGGGGGTCAAGATGGATGGCACAGAGGGGGTCGAGCTGGATGGCATAGAGGGGTCAAGCTGGATGGCATATAGGGGTGAAGATGGATGGCATATAGGGGGTCGAGCTGGAAGGCATATGGGGTCGAGCTGGATGGCATAGGGGGTCGAGCTGGATGGCATATGGCGAGTTAAGATGGATGGCATATAGGGGGTCAAGATGGATGGCATATAGTGGGGTCAAGCTGGATGGCATATGGGGGGTCAAGCTGGATGGCATATAGGGGGTCGGGCTGGATGGCATATAGGGGGTCAAGCTGGATGGCATATATGGGGTCAAGCTGGATGGCATATAGGGGCTCAATGTGGATGGCATATAGGGGTCAAGGATGGCATATAGGGGGGTCAAGCTGGATGGCATATAGGGGGGTCAAGCTGGACCAGTGCAGCCTGTGGAGCCGCACTGAGAGAGCGTCGCGGGAGAGCCATCTGTGGAGGTGCGGCCAAGGGTTGAAGACTCGCCCAGTGTTGCGCCAAAACCTTGTTCTTAGTTAGCACACAACAAAAGTTCATCCTAAATATGGAAAGGGTAATCAAAGCACATGGTTTTAGCTTAACACTCGACGAGTCCTGACCCCTCGGTGCAGTCTGACCCTAGTGGGTGTGTAGCGAGACAAGAGCGGCTCGCCACAGTCGTCCCCGGATGATGCGGCTGAGCCACGTGGCCAACATTCTCCTAACAGATCACACGCTGGGGAACTATCAACCCAGCGGCACGCACTGCCGACCCATTGCTTCACGAGCGAAGGCCCGAGCACTGCAGTGACACACGACCTCACAATTCGAAGCACTTGGAAGCCCAATATTCGGAGGGCGTCTGCACTCCCAATTTTTACAAGCCACACCCGTTTGAGCCACCAACTTGAGCGCGGGCTAACAAGCATGCGCGCGCCAACGAAATCCACGCGGAGGGCCGAGGACCCGCACCTGCCTCCGCAGAAAAATATACATCAAGACCATGTTCACTCCGATGATACCGCACTGCGCCCGCGCTGCCTGCAGGCCCACGTGGCAAACAGCGCTCACGCCCTCCCACCCACGTCGCAGCCATCTCTTCTTGCCCACCCACGATGGCCGCCAGGTCCAAGGCAGCCTGCCGTGGATGTGCCCCCCCCACATTTCGACGGGTACCGGCAGAGGGAGCGAGGGAGTGGGGGCCTCGATGGACGTCTCCCAGGAGCGGGAGCCTCACACAGGAACCTACGCGGCAAATGTTTCACGTCAGTCTCCGCCAGAAGCTTCCCGCCGCGTGCAGACCCGTCACGTCGCCCCGCCAACACTGAATGGCATGAGATCGGCCAACAAAAGCCAGCCCACCATCATCCCAGTGGATATGAGAAGCAAATCAGGAGCAGGGCGCGGCCGTGACAAGATACCACAAACTCATACATATTCCTAACCCAGATGCAAAGCAGCATGGAAAGATGATACGATGTGACCGATCATCGCCCAACAATCGTTGGTCTCTGGGTTACGGAGTAAGCGGACCCTGCTGGCATGCCCGCCCGGACTTCACCACCCTCTACCTCTCTTTGCAGCAAAGGCAGACGAATCCACCGAGCCCTCCAAGAGGCAGTGCCCGCCAGAATGGCACCACAGGGACAACCGCCTCCCAAAACCCACTTCCACCCGGCGGCTGTCCCACGGCTGTCCCCGTTCACAGCAACGTGACAGTACCTCACATCCAGGTCAAAGAACACGAGTCACCCGGCACGTGTAATAACCATGAAGCACTGGACACGGAGAGGGAGCAAGCGTTAGACGAATCCAAGACACTCCCAAAGAGCGAGCCGACGACGAATCCCCGACGCTCCCATCAACACCCATACCCACCGGCGCAATGTGCGGGCGTGCAAACACTGGGCTCCGCTTTCTTCAGGGAATGTAGCTGCCAGCCTGCTCTGGACGAAGCCCCCCAGCCTCTGACCGACGAGCGCCCACGGGCTCCCCGAATAAGAGAGGGTGAACCTGTAAGAGCTTAGCAATGCCAGAAAGGGCGGGAAGAAGGGGACGGGAGGCGCTACCTTGAGAGGCGTCTGACCCTGGAGTCCCATCTTGTGCAGGACGTCCGCCCCGGTGCGTAGGCACATGCTCTCGGCGGCGTTCCTCTTGGCAATCTCGATCTCCTTGTCCACCATCTGCTGCGGCTGCCCAAAGGCGAATGCCGAAGTTTTGCCCTTGCCAGCCCGCTCACGGCTGCTGCTGGCCTCTGCGGCGCTCTGCAATCCCCCCACACCTTGGGGTGCATTCTGCCTCTCCTGGAAAGAACGCCATCAACAGCCGGCGCGGCTGCCTGGCTCCCTCCTCAGAGGCCACGTGGGTCCCTCCTCAGAGGCCACGAAGCGCCCCGTGGAAACTCCAAAGCAACAGAGGAGAAAGAGTGGTTCACCGGAGGCAATGCCCAGGGTCCTCCAGGCAGGGCAGGGGAATGTGATCTCACGAAGATCGTACGAAAGCCTCTTCGCCATCCAGAACTGTCAGAGACGAGGCAGCCGAATCCTCGGGAGCAGCCTTCTGATTGGGTGGAACGACGTTGCCGGAGAGACGCGTCACGCCGGAGGGCCACGAGCTATTCGGAGGCGTCTGAAGGCGCAGTGATCTGCTCATCGCCATGACATCGCTGTGTCACGAGTGTGTGGCATCGCTGTGACATCGCTGTGACATCGCTGTGCCATGAGCGTCTCCGGTGTCACGAGTCGGGGGAGCGGATGCAAGCGGTCCGCCGGCGCGAGCATGGATGGGCGCAGACGGGCTCGGACCGGCATGAGCGCCTCATAGTCGCGCTCGAATGTGAGACCTCGGAACTCCGCAGCCAGGCAACCCTCGAAGCCCCACTTCAGGCACGAGAGCCTCGACAGCGACTTGAGGAAATCCGGTACCGGGGCAAACATGCCGCCCGTGTCTGCCAGCATCAGAGACAGTACCATCACGCAAGGCCCTGCACACGCACACCCCCCTCGCCCTTTGCATCAGAGCTCCACGCCCCTGGCTCCGCTGGACAGGCCCAAGGGCTGCAGTCCGCTGCCAGGCGCCAAGAACTCGCACGCTGGATCCGGCACCTGCGGGGAGCCTGCACCCTAAATCCAACGGTCACCCTCCCACCACAAGGGCGCGCGAGCATCGTGCCGCGGTGGCATCCATAAGGATATGGATGTGCGCGCGCCTCGCACGATCCAGTGCCTCCAAAACGCGCAGCGTCGTGGGTAGATCGAAGCCGGCGCCGCAATGGCAGGTGAGGGCGGCTGAGGCGCATCAGCAGCAGAGCTAGCATGAGCATATGCTTGGAGAGAGGCCGGGGGCGATGGGCCCCCCTGCCAGCATGAGCATATGCTTGGAGAGAGGCCGGGGGCGATGGGCCCCCCTGCCAGCATGAGCATTTGCTTGGAGAGAGGCTGGGGGCGATGGCCCCCCCTGCCAGCATGAGCATATGCTTGGAGAGAGGCTGGGGGCGCTGGCCCCCCCCTGCCAGCATGAGCATATGCTTGGAGAGAGGCCGAGGGCGATGGCCCCCCCTGCCGACATGAGCATTTGCTTGGAGAGAGGCCGGGGGCGACGGCCCCCCCTGCCAGCATGAGCATATGCCTGGAGAGAGGCTGGGGGCGATGCCCCCCCCCTGCCAGCATGAGGCACGCACCTATGGCCAGGGCAAGCTCTGCCGAGGGCGCCGCAGCGCTCACACTTAGTCCAACCTGCACTCCCAGCGCTCCCAACCTCGACTTTCAAGCCCCATGGACCATCAGCAGTGCGCCTCCTCGAGTGGACGCTTTGCCCCATGGAAGGCTGGGAGCAGCCGGGCAAGGAGAGGGAGGCGCTAGGCTCAGTGGCTGGAGCAGCCGGGCAAGGAGATGGAGGCGCTAGGCTCAGTGGTTGGAGCGCTTCACACTTGCTCCCCCGCAAGCGAGCAGTGCAAAACGGCAGCAGGCCTTGGGCACTGGGTCAGCGGCACTGAGGCTGGGGACCTGGAGTCCGGGCATTCACCGAAGAGGCTGCCACAGACTGCAGCATGACCGTGCCCAGTAGCGGTGCCACCCCCTGCATGGCATCGAAGCGCCACCTCAGCGTGGGCTGCGAGCTCCATCCTCACTCAAGCATCTACATACGGCTCGCAGGCCGACTGGTAGGCACCTCCGCGGCCGCACCACCGCGCACGCCCTCAGGCCCTTTGCTTCTAGGAGTGCTGTGCAGGTGTGGTGGGCTGCGCGGACTGTGTAGAGTTTTGCTTATCTGAAGCTTGCTGAACGATTCTTCCCAAAAGATGATCTCTACCGCCGAATCGCACTTCGATGACACAGAATGTTTAAATAGTCATCGGATTGAAACGTCTACATCAAAATCATCTTCCTGGTTCCGGATCCGCGCGAGAGAAATGCCTGGTCTCGCTACGATGCAAAGGCTATAGAGCAGAGAGCGGAGAGCAGAGAGCGGAGAGCAGAGAGCAGCCAATATCCTGCTCTCTGCTCTCTGCTACACCAGAGAGCAGAGAGCAGCAATTGCCCTGCTCTCTGCCACACCAGAGAGCAGGGTAATTCACACACAGATATGCACGCTCTGGGGCACTCCGCGAGTATAGAGGGCGCAGCATGTACCTTTGGGTTCAGCTGCGCCAAGGGGGCGACCACGGCGCCGAAAATGAGCGGATACAGGGCATCCAGGGGGGTCTCTATCAGCACCTTGGACAGGAAGTAGGGCATTACGCCGTAGCCCGTACCCGTCCCCCGTGACGTGATGTGCTTGCCACCTCCGAAACGAGTCTTCCCGCGAGCCATCTCCTGCGCAGGGCGCGGGCGGTGCAGGTTGCTAGTCAGCAAAAGCAGGGCACCTGCCTGCGGTGGATACTCCTTGATTGATTGCCCACCCCAGCGGCACTGCGCGGCAGCCTTCCCGTCCGGGCGCGCTGACGTGGCTCCGCGCAGGGGAACCCGGTGCAATCTCCGAGCAGGTAGCGTGAGCGGGCAAGGCAATGCCGCGCACGGGGAGGGATGGCGGCCAGGACGTGGAGCAGGAGGATGGGGTGCAGGAGGTTGGGGTGCAAGACGTGGAGCAGGAGGACGTGGAGCAGGACGATGGGGTGCAGGAGGTTGGGGTGCAGGAGGATGGGGTGGGACGTGGAGCAGGAGGATGGGGTGCAGGAGGTTGGGGTGCAGGACGTGGAGCAGGAGGATGGGGTGCAGGAGGCTAGGGTGCAGGACGTGGTGCAGGAGGATGGGGTGCAGGAGGTTGGGGTGCAGGACGTGGAGCAGGATGGATGGGATGCAGAGGCTGGGGTGCAGGGCCGGGTGCAGGAGATGTGGTGCAGGACGTGATGCAGGAGGATGGGGTGCAGGACGTGATGCAGGAGGAGGGGGTGCAGGAGGAACCGGTGATTCACCTGAACGACCACCGCCCGCTCCCGGGGGAACCCGTTCAAAGACTTCACCATTGCCATCATCGAAGTGTTGATGCAAACCTGCCCGCTCCGCCCCCATCCAGCCTTTCCTCCCACAGTCACGCCCGCAGGCCTCCTTCAACGCCTCCCCGCATCCCCGCCACCCACCCCTCACCCTCTTAACCCTCGAGACGCCGGCGCTCTATGGGAACGGCGGTCCGGCTGGCCCGTTGCCAGTGGCTGGTCCGGTGCCGGTGGCTGGCCCAGTGGCTGGCCACCACTTGGGAGCAATCTTCGCACCGGCACAGTTCAAGAGGGATGGAGTGGGGTGCGGCTTGGTACCATTCGATCGATAGCAGATCAGGTGGCAGACCCGTCTGCAAATCAGCAGGATGGAAGGGGCGGACAAATCACCTGCATGAGCAGCGCGGCACGTGATTGGATGGACTTCTGCCCACGCCCAAGGCGAAGATGGCAACTCCCTAGCGCTCCCGCCAGCAGCGTGGAAGCCACAGCGCGGCAGACATTCACCCACGTGTCCCTCCTGCAAGTCGGCCCCGCAAAATCCTAATGCACCATGTAACTATAACTATCCCTAATGCACAGTGTAACTATCCCTAATACAAGTCACTTCTCTCTGGTGTGAGTGCCGCATCAAGGAATCCATCCACCGCCCGCTCAATTCAGCGAGGCACAATCGCGTCAGCTTCGGCTGTACGAACGCTGAGACACAAGACCATGTGGTGCGAGCAACGGGACAGGATTCCAGGAACGCAACCTCAAATCTCCTCATGTGAGGATGGCGGGAAGGTGGAAGAAGGTGCATCCGGCTCACCCGGCCGCCTATGCCGAAATTACATGCCAGCAGAAAAGGTAACTCCCTAACAGTCCAGACTGTGCGGCGCTGCATCGAAGGGCACGCACGGGCGTGGTGCGCACATCCACCGGCGCGAGGCACCGTGGGGCGGGGGCAGCGCGGGCGCACGGCCTGCCGCAGCGCCCTTGCAGCCAGCAACCGGAACTGACCGAAGGCGCCCCGGCGACGATGGACCACCGTGGCACGGCCGCTGTCAACCGTGGGCGGCGACACTTGCGCCATGCCCGCATCATCGGCTCTCTCGATCCCCACCATGTGGCGGTCCTGCTCACTCGAGTCCTGCGGCCCTCACAGCGCCCCACCCTGCCACTCAGTCAGGACGGGAGGCCGCGTCACCCGGACACGGGTAGCACGCGCCCTGCCGGTAGAAGCGGAAGACTGAATGGTGCACCCCAGTCGCCTCACAAAAGAGACTTCATCCTGCAGCGCGGCTCCGATGCTGGCAGTGCAGCGCGGCTCCGATGCTGGCAGTGCAGCGCGGCTCCGATGCTGGCAGTGCAGCGCGGCGCCGATGCTGGCAGTGCAGCGCGGCTCCGTGCAGGCGCCGATTCCGATCGACCAACAGAACAGTGCATGACTTCGGCAGGACAGAACCGCCTTCAGTTCGAAGCTTCTAACCGCTGGCAACCAAAACACGGCTTAGCACATCCAAACCCCACTACCAAGCTCCTCGGGCGTGGTGTCCTCCACGTGGCACGATACACACTGCTCGGCACGCGGAGACCTCGGATGATGGTATAGACAGCAGGCGGGTGGATGACCTGATGCGGGGTCGGGTGAAACAGGTGAGTGGACAATCCCGAAGGGGTATTGGGGTGGAAAAGAAGAGGGGTTGACCGGAGGGCAGCTCGGATCGAACGGCGTGAGCACAGGCTTGTCGAGGGGGGCTTGGCCGAGGTCCAGGGAGAGCCGCAGGGAGTGACCCCCGGGCAGAGTGAGGGCGCCCGTGTGGAGCGCCCAGCTGCGCTGCAAGAACAGCACACGCTCCCAGCTCGCCACCTCGTCGTTGACCGAGGAAGAATCGATGCTCACGAGATCGACCAAGAACTCTGCAACGAGGTCCGTCAGCACACTACCAGAGAATTAATTCGCAGTCAAACTCAGGTGGGGCGGCCTGCTTGCATCCCTCGACCCTCGTACATACGAACAGGTCGGAAACATCAGAATGGACAATAGGGCATCACTGGAAGATCGGAACAGAGGCGCAGCATCTCGAGTGTGATGTAAGAAGACCGTAAGGCACGCCTTGTTCCATTCCTCCCCCGCCCGAAGGTTGGCTTAGGCCGGGAGAGCATACGTCAGATGAGCACACACTGAATGTTTCTCCCGGGTCTGTTGCTATACACATATATATATATTAAGGCTGACTCAGGCCGGGAGAGCATGAGTCAGATGAGCACACACTGAATGCTTCTCCCGGGTATGTTGCTATATTTATATATATGTACGAAGTATATATATATATATATCAAGGCTGACTGTAATGGGAGAGCATAAGTCAGATGAGAGCACACTGAATGCTTCTCCCGGGTATGTTGCTATATATATATATGTATATTAAGGCTGACTCAGGCCGGGAGAGCATAACTCAGGGAGAAGGATCATGGAGATATCTATCAAGTCAGACTGATTTGTGCACTCTGGCCCGTGCAACAGATGACCTCGCACGAAGCAAAGAGCCGGTCCCTCAAACGGGGGGCCATCTTGCCACCGGTGCCGTGCACCACACGCCGAGAAGGAGCCTTGACAACGCCAGATTGTTTCTTTTCTCTACTCCAGTCGGCCAATAGGTTTCCTTGGCTCTAGATTCTCGCGGCAAGGGACTCGTTGGTTCGACTTGCGAATAGGACGCGCGAATTCTTGACATCGGTTTGCAACGCACTTGAAGAACCCCTAGCTTCAAGTCAACCGGTGCCGCCGCGGCGAAAGTTACAAGCAGAGAAAACCTGAACTCGCGGAGGAGACGCCAAACCCTGCATCGCACCTGCCGGGTTGTGATGCTCCGGGCAGGTGTAGCCAAGCTGGTGGAAGTAGGGCAGAGCTTGGCTCCCGGGGCCGTTGTAGCAAACTCGCCCGCCCGGGCTAAGCAGCAGAATATCATCCAGCAAAGGGAACACCGAGGATCGTGGACCATGCAGCGTGCAGATCACTGCGCCCCTCACCCCAGCCCTGCAGCCCCTGACCAAGATCCTTCTCCAAGCAGAGTGGAAAAGGCACGAAGACTGCAAGCAAGCCATCCAGGTGCTGCGTGCGGTTCCACTGCTACACATCCACTTCTCGCTGGTCGCACACTGGAATTGCCACCTTCACACCTGGAACCGCCTTGCAGTTCGAGTTGGTAGCGCACCGGCGGTGCCGTCTTGCCGAGAGAGGGCATGCAGCTTCTCGAGCACGCTTCCAGCCTGTCACAGCGCCGTCCCGCGAGTTTCGGAAACGCAGCTCACATCGGAGAAGGCGCTCACATCGGAAAGGGAAGTGGGCAAGGGAGGCGGATGGAGCTGTTTCAGTCAGCAACAAGACGTGTGGGCTTGGAACACAAGCCCGGAAACTCGGGACACCGCAGGAACGCGCGCGGCGGCACTGTAACGGTGACAGCACGATTGTGACACGACCGATGTTTGGTGCAGAAAGTGCGCTCCTCCTCCGCACTTAAGGTGCACGGCGACAGCGGCGCCGCAGCCGCGCGCACCTGGAAGGAATCGAGCCCTGTGGTGGGCTCGTCCGCGATGATGCACCCTGGAGAGGATCCGATCATCTCGCACCCGATGGCGAGTCGCCGCCGCTCTCCACCTGCGCCATCGCGTCAGAAGAGGTGAGCGGCGGTGCGTTGGCATGCCGGTAGGACTCACGTGGAGCTGGCGGATTCTTGAGACAGATGCGGCGACGCGGGAGCGGCTATGAACAGCGGCGAATCTGACGGCTTGATTACAGTTCGGACCTGGTTCTCGTGGGTCGGGTCGCCGAGGAAGTATGCAGGCCTAACGAAGAGCGCGGGGATCTTGATGCATCGGGGTGGGCGCGTGGGGCGGCGGTGTGCACCTGAGATGCCAGGCACCTCCACTCCGCTGCTGTTCCCGCCCACCTTGGTGTCGACGCACGTGTATAGTCCCAGCCGCTGAACGGTGCGGTCCACCTCCTCATCGACGGCGTCGTATGTCTGCGGCGGTGAGAACGTCGCTCAATACGTCGCACGACGGAGACCCGGTCAAAGTTCGGAGAAGTTCTCTCCCACACGCTGCACAAAACGCACCTTCCGCGATCCGTGCTGCTTCGGATGGAGATTAACCTCGAGCAGCCGCACCACGTTTTCGTATGGCGGACCGTCCGAGGGGTCTGTAACCGGATAGATGGGCCACCGCAAACGCGCGGCGAACTCAAGGGTTTCCCGAACGGTCAAGCAAGAGAAGAAGGCGGTATCCTGTGCCACGTAAGCCACCTCTTCGCCATCGTCGGCCTGCGGAGGGACGAAAATTTGACCACCAAGCTCCGCGCCTGCAAAAATAGGTTCCCGATGGAAGCGGACGTCACAACGCAGCGCGACGTGGGGTTCGTAGATTCGAGTGATGTACCCTTCTCCGTGACGAAAACGAGCTGAATTTGCGCAATTTGTGTCGAGTGTGTCCAAATTATATGTTCAGATGAGGGTGTGTTTCGACGCTCCGGGCGTTCAAGATAAGCGGGTCGGTATGGCCTTTTTCTGACGGCAAAGCTGAAACAGTCAGAGTGAGCAGCAGGGAAATAACAGATTCTGCCTTGCCGACATATATATATATGTGTGTTATGTATATATATATATCACAGGTCACTATTTTCTGGAGCCATAAGACGTCTGAGTCACTGGGTTGGTTGCGCCTGCAGGTGTTGCGCTACGTGAATATACCGACCGAGTTCCCGAACCCGATGAAACTGGGAGGGTCGAGTGAAGGCAAGGCACACAGACTTGAGCTATCACGGCTGAAGCATGCCTTCAAGTCAAATCTGGGAGAACGGCATCTTCGGATAAGACGATTGGGATAAGATAAGGTGAGGTGTCACCTTTAGCAGGAGTTAATCGTCCAGCGAGAATTTTGAGCAGTGTTGTTTTGCCACAGCCACTAGGGCCCAGAATAGCAAGCATGCGCCCTTTCGTTGCGTATCCGTCTACGCTTTGAAGAATCCACTTCGTGTTCAAGTTGCATAGCTTCAAACCATATGAGATACCGCGCCACTCATATGCGTAGGTGCTTGGCATCGCGAACACGAAGCAACTGCAGTTGAAACATATAGTTTTTCAGAAAGTTTCCGGCCTCACTTATTCTCATTGAAAGACTTTCCCCGAACCTGTACATAAGAAGCGGGTGCTATGTTCCTTTATTCGTTTCCGCCAAAAGCAACATATGAAAGGTCTCACCTCTTTACCATCGAATTGGCAACGATTCTACTCGGTTCGGAGCCGTGCTTCGTCGTGGTCTAGTTTTCTTCAGGAATATTATCCGCTTTTCCGTCCGTCGAGAAAGAACGTGGGGAAATCAGGATGAGATGCAGGCATTGCACCCATGCGTAGATGAATGGCAGCAAAGTTTTGATAGCATAATCATTTAAAATCATATGAAAATCCGAAACAGTTCTGATTTCATCGAAATTCTAAAATTTTGATCGTGAACGTTCAAATAAACCGTGCGATAAAAGGTGAATCTTGCGGTGAATGCCAGGGCCTCCTGTCATCGTCAATTCCGTCATGCTCTGAGCATTGCTCTGTGCGTCCGACAGCGACATATACCGCTACAGTACCGTGTCAGCTGTCACTCTGTGAATAGTTACTCTTAACGTTACAGTTATTCTCGGTAACACTGTGATCCGCCCAACCCAGGCGTGAGCTCACTTCGTGTTTCGCCCAGACCGCATTTTCACCTCATTTTCACGCCTAAAATTCGGACGCAACACAGATTTGCTTGCTCTGAAAAACTCGACTGTCGTGTTTCAAAGCAAGAATGTGCGGGTATATAGGTCCTTTAGAGCTGCACTTTTTCGCGCACCTTTGAAGGACGTAGAATAGAAGTTATTCAAGAAAAAATTGTTCAGATTCAGTAGTTCAGTACCACGTATGATGTATGATAGTGACAGTGA
>LGRX02005151.1:0-16979 GCA_001247695.2 Cymbomonas tetramitiformis
CTGTGGAGGTTACCACCAGTGTGTTGAGCTGAGGGGCTATAAACCACACACCCTCCAATCAAGGGTGTTTATATGATTATGATTATATCCAAATAGCTGCTGGACAGGCTGCAATAATTTGCTTAACGGTATTCTAATAATCGTATCATCTTCTGTATAAATATTTTACGGTTTATTATTATAAGTGAGTACTCCACACTCACATTCTTGGTATCAAGAAAATGTATCTATTTTCAAGATGTATAATATACGTGTATCTTCAGAGACGCGCATGTCAACGTATATACCTATGTGTACCCATTGTAATACATGTATATTGTAACAGGACAGGGCCGTGACAAGACACCACACACATCCATACTCAAGCAAATAAAAAAGTGCGGGACCGTGAGTGCACCCGTCTCGACGGGACGCATCGTCACGCGCGTGCAAGGAGGTCCACCCTTGCATGCGTGTCGCCACGAGGTGAGCACACCGAGGTGCTCACCCGCGCCCTCCCCTTAGGGCCACCGAGAGTGAAGCGTCCGGGAGCGGACCGCTTTTCTTTTTTGGGGGGAGAGAGCGCGCCGCGAGTGGCAGATGGCAGCCACCGCAAGCACGCCAGGCGCACCGCCATGAGGCAGCAGCTCTCGCTGCGCTGTCTCGGGCTGCGTGACGCGCCGCTGCCCCGCCAGGCACACCAGACGCATGGTGCCTGGGGGTAGCACGCAGCGTGTGCACCGTGCCCAGGCGCATCGGGCCTCCTTTCAGAGGTTGATGCGCGTGCCTGGGAGCAGCACACCGCGCACGCATGCCCCGCCGCCGAGCGCGGAGCGCGGCACCCGCACTCGGGGTGCTGATGAGGCCGGCGAGCCCCAAGCTCCGGGCGAGTGCACCCGTCTCGACGGGACGCATCGCCACGCGCCTGCAAGGAGGCCCACCCTTGCATGCGTGTCGCCACGAGATGAGCACACCGAGGTGCTCACCCGCGCCCTCCCCTTAGGGCCACCGAGAGTGAAGCGTCCGGGAGCGGACCGCTTTTCTTTTGGGGGGGAGAGAGCGCGCCGCGAGTGGCGGATGGCAGCCACCGCGAGCGCGCCAGGCGCACCGCCATGAGGCAGCAGCTCTCGCTGTGCTGTCTCGGGCTGCGTGACGCGCCGCTGCCCCGCCAGGCACACCAGACGCATGGTGCCTGGGGGTAGCGCGCAGCGTGTGCTCCGCGTCCAGGCGCATCGGGCCTCCTTGCAGAGGTTGATGCGCGTGCCTGGGAGCAGCACACCGCGCACGCATGCCCCGCCGCCGAGCGCGGAGCGCGGCACCCACACTCAGGGTGCTGATGAGGCCGGCGAGCCCCAAGCTCCGGGCGAGTGCACCCATCTCGACGGGACGCATCGTCACGCGCGTGCAAGGAGGTCCACCCTTGCATGCGTGTCGCCACGAGGTGAGCACACCGAGGTGCTCACCCGCGCCCTCCCCTTAGGGCCACCGAGAGTGAAGCGTCCGGAGCGGACCGCTTTTCTTTTGGGGGGGAGAGAGCGCACCGCGAGTGGCAGATGGCAGCCACCGCGAGCGCGCCAGGCGCACCGCCATGAGGCAGCAGCTCTCGCTGTGCTGTCTCGGGCTGCGTGACGCGCCGCTGCCCCGCCAGGCACACCAGACGCATGGTGCCTGGGAGTAGCGCGCAGCGTGTGCACCGCGTCCAGGCGCATCGGGCCTCCTCGCAGAGGTTGATGCGCGTGCCTGGGAGCAGCACACCGCGCACGCATGCCCCGCCGCCGAGCGCGGAGCGCGGCACCCACACTCGGGGTGCTGATGGGGCCGGCGAGCTCCAAGCTCCGGGCGAGTGCACCCGTCTCGACGGGACGCATCGCCACGCGCGTGCAAGGAGGCCCGCCCTTGCATGCGTGTCGCCACGAGGTGAGCACATCGAGGTGCTCACCCGCGCCCTCCCCTTAGGGCCGCCGAGAGTGAAGCGTCCGGGAGCGGACCGCTTTTCTTTCGGAATGGTGTCATCGTTTGCAAGTTGGCGAAGCTCCGCATTTGTCCAACACTTAGCATCCAAGGCTTTGAGATCCGGGACACTGACACCACGGTAGAAGTAGTGTTCCTCTGCTGCGACCTTGACTTCATCCCGCCTGTTTGCTGCAACGAGACGTTTATTTCTGTCGTTCCACCAGGCTTTCTGTTCCTGCAAAACAAAGGCACAACGAAGGCTGAGCGAAGGCACTGCCTGCGGAAGGAAGGCGTAATGAAGGCTGAACAAAGTGTTTATTTGCATGTTGAACGAAGGCACAATGACGGCTAAACGAAGGCACAATTAAGGCTGAAGGAAGGCTTTGCCGGTGCTAGAAAGGCTGAATGAGGCCACAATAAAGGCTGAAGGAAGGCTTTGCCTGTAAAAGAAAGGCATAATGTAGGCTGAACGAAGCCACATAAAGGCTAAACAAAGGCTTTGCCTGCTGAAGGAAGGCAAAATGAAAGCTAAACGAAGGCTTGCACAAGGAAAACTCATTGAAGGCCGAAGGAAGGCACAATGGAGGATGAACGAAGGCACTGCCTATAAAAGAAGGCATTATGAAAGCTGAACGAAGTCTTTGCCCGTCGAACGAAGCCACAATGAAGGCTGAACGAAGGCACAACAAAGGCTATAGTAAGGCAAAATGAAGACACCGCCTGTGAAAGGAATGCTGTGCCAGGGGCACGACGACAGATGCTCGGAGATATGTTTTTGATTGAACGTGCAAAGGTACACAATTCGGATTTTTATAATATACTGGATCAGGGCCAGATTGAGGTACAAACGATAATTCGGTTCCGAGTTCTGAAGGCTAAACACTTCTCAAGTGCTCTACTTATTCACTCGTCACTCGGGTTGCAGGGTCAACCACTCGAGAGCCGATGTCACACTTCGGCTCAACGTTCAGTTCCCGATCCGATCTCATTTCTAATTCCGATTCGTCATTCTCGATTCAGATGTTATGCCGACAGGCTGACACGATGACTGCCCCACAGTACTGTCATACTACTGTACTGTCATACTATCATACTGTCATAGCGTCATACTGTCATAGCGTCATACTGTCATACTGTCATAACCTTAATATCTGATATTCGATTTCATTGTCTTTTCAACCCCGATGCGAATCTGACCATTCTTCGAGGGTCTGACTTAGTTCCACGATGACACCCCCCACAGTACTGTCATACTACTATAGTGTCATACTGTCATACTGTCATAGTGTCATAGTGTCATACTGTCATACCCCGGACATCTGGTATCCATTCTCATCGTGATTTCAAGCCCAATTTCACTGTCATCGTGCCAATCCCAGATTACCCCCGATGACACACATACGGACGCATAGGCATATCGGCTCACGCTGTGCCTCCGGGCACAACTCTCCCCCCCTTAGGAGTGGTCTACCTCCTGGGATCACTCCGCTAAGGTACCCATCTAAGTTCCAGTTCTTAGGTTCTCTGGTTCCTTGCTGTTTCCAGTTCTTAGGTTCTCTGGTTCCTCTTCGAGCATAGTTTGCCTGCCGCTACCAGGGCACCACTTTCAAGAAAAAGGGTGCCACTTGGAATCTAAAGCGGGTCTTCAGTGTCGCGGAGGCGTAAATGTCGGAAAAGTTGTCGTAGCAGGAGGGCTGGCACGGGATATACACTCGCGGATCGACCTGCTCCAGTCTGCTGCGGGTGAGGTCCAAGCTGAGCAGTCTCTGGATGAGCACCGGTTGCCCATCTGCACGCACACGGTGTTGAAGTAGTACAGCGTAGCAGGGGCGAGGGTGGTGCTGAGTTCGTCCATATGCAGGTGGGTTTCATGTACTGCGTACCGTACATGCAATAGGTACACACCAGCGGTGGGGGAAGCTGGCGCATCATAGGGCGAAGCCGTAGCGCGTTAGGGAAGCGACCGCTGGGGTTTTCCATGAACCAATGTTTTGGCTCCAGGTAGTCAATGATCTGCAATGCTCGTCGTACGATTTTGTCAGCCTGGGGAAGGTCAGGGGGTCCACCAGTGGTGCGCGCTTGACTGTACTGCCTGCAGGGGGGACTTGCCCAAACAACATCGAAGAATCCAGGCGGGTATTGTTTGTAGTCCCATTGCAGGATGTCACACACATGAGTGGGTTGCCAGATATGTTCGGAGTCGAGGGTCACTACTGAAGCGGAGGGGAAGCAATTTAGGAATTCCCTCTCTACTGAGCCAGTACCGCTGAAAAGTACGAGAATCCTGGGCGTGCGGGTTGTTTTTGCCTGTATCGTCAGCAGCTCTGTCACCAGTGCCAACGACCCATCTTCCACGCGCTCCTAGCGTTCCCACGGCAGGGGGATATCATCTTCCATCTGTTCGAGCTGGTCCAGTTCATCGCAGGGATTAGTGATGAGGTGGGCCAGTGTCATTCCGGCTTGAGCGGAGTGACGGCCACGCTGCTCGCGTCGCCGAGTGGCTTCGTCGCGGACTTGCGCTTCCATGTGCAGTCTCGCTTGCTCGAATTCACGAAGTTGTTGAAGTGGACTTCCGCGTTCAAGTTTGTCACGCGTCCTCCATTGGTCGTGAGCTTTGGAGTAGCCAGTCCAGCGAACCTTCCACTCTTCCACCTCCTTTCCTCGAACAGACCGCACTCGACGTGCAAGGATGCGCTCAACGTGTGCTTCCTTCTGACCGTCCACTACCACTTCTTCAGGTACTGCTAGGTGATCGCGTGCGGCAAAAGCATCTTGACCGCTGGTGTACGGTTTGAGGCGGTGTTGAGCGAAGACGTCGTGAATCCGCCAGTGAGGAGGGAGGCGTAGGCGGTAGGCTACTGGGGCTCCTCTGTCGGCCTCTGGCATGGTCATCTGTACATCGCTGAAGAAGCGTTCGGTCACAGGAACTGGTCCATGCTAGCGCTTGGTCAGTTTCCTACAGATGGAGCGATCCATCACCTTCTCCGTAAGGTGTTTCGCCTCTATCCAGACCAGATCTCCAACAGCATACTCCCGCTGCCCGTGTCTGCCATCAAACTGTCCACGCTGTCGTTGTTGAGCCAGCTCTAACCGCTGTCTGGCGTCCCGCAGCTGCGACGAAAATTTCACAGCCACTTCGTGTGCGGTGCCTACTCCCCCAGTTCGTCGTCCAGCGGTGGACTGTGCAGCCTCCAGGAAAAGGTCCAACTGCGACAGCGGCGAGAACCCGAACACCAGTTCAAACGGCGTGAAGCCAGTAGATTCACTCCTGGAGTCATTGATCGCGAACTCCACGTTAGTGGTGAACAAATCCCAGTCCTCCACATTGGCGTCTACAAAGGACCTGAGCATGTCCTCAATAACCCTGTTGCTGTGTTCCGCCTGGCCGTCAGACCGAGGGTTGTACGGCGTGGTACGAGCCACTTTCACACCCATCAATCTCATGAGTTCCTGCCAGAAAGCATCTTGAAACCGCGGGTCGCGATCAGAGACAATCTTCATAGGCGCGCCATGTAAGCGCCACACCGAGTCAAAGTAGATTCTGGCCACCACAGCTGCGGAGCTGTCGCCGAAGTTCATCGGCACAACGTGGACCATCTTCGTCAGCTTGCAGGTGAAGGCCACGAAAGCGTCATTGCCTCTCTCTGATACCGGCAGGCCGGTGACGAAGTCCACCGCGACATCCTGCCATGGCCTGTTCGGGATGCTGTGAGGGTTTAGCAACCCATCCGGGTAAGTCCCCCGCGGCCTCACTGATTGGCACACCGCGCAGGATGCAACCCAGGTGCCCACATCTTCCGCGGCCCCACGCCAATAGAAGCGTCGCAGCACCCTCTCTAGAGTCTTGTCTCGCCCAGTGTGACCCGAGGACAATGACTCATGGGCATGGCGAATCACCACTTCTCGAAGTGGAGAGTCCTCCCCCAGCACCAACTGATATCTCCCTGCCGCAGTCCTCCAAACCACTTCACCCACTAGCCTGAAGTCCTGTAGGCATTGGTGCGGTGCCGCCTTCACTTTCTCTCTTAGTGAACGGAGTGTCCCCTCTCGGGTGTACTCCGCTTTCAACGCACGCAGGAACTTCGAGTCCGACTGCTGGGAGGCCGCGTCTCTGAAGTCTGCCGCCTCACCTGTCCTTATAACAGCGGGGGCTGTTCGCGGATGCCTCACGCGTGCTGGTTGTGGTTTGGCGGGAGGGGCGTGTACTATCAGGACAGGCCAGCGAAGGTCGAAGGCCTTCCCATCTGGGTTCTCGAAGAACTGATTGGGCTCGCCCTTGTCATCGTGAGTAGGGATGACCTCCACAATCTGCATGTTGGCCTTTCTGAAAAGTTTGCGCCACGCGGGGAGCTTGGACTGGTGATCTGGTAGGACGAAGACTGCTGAGGTGTTCTCTGGGTCTGCCTTCCATTCCGCGATATACTTGTTCAAGATCGCCTCCACAGTGATGTGCTTGGAGTTGTATGGAGGGTTACACCAAACCCGAAGGCCCCTCCATTTCTCTGAAAGGCAGTCTGTCCAGAATCTATCCGCCTGTCTGTTGCGGCCGCCAAAGTCACAACAGGCGTCCACATCGAAGGGTCCAAATTTCTCGGCGTACTTCGAGGAGTACTCTGCTCGGACACGCCAATTCTGTGAGTCCTCTGGGGGAGCCTGCCGTTTTTGTGGGTGAAGGACCGGGGATGGAGTTGACTGTTGGAGCGCCTGCTGCGGGGTTGGTGAGTTCGCTGGCACCTTCTCAGTGGGCGCCTCCGATGCGTCAGCTCGTGACGTAGGCGTTCGCGTCTTCGGTGACGCCAACTGCGGAGGTGCTGGGGTCGCAGAGGCCTTCCCAGCGCGTGACATACTCCTCGTTATCCTTATCTGGGGTGGAGCTCTGTCAGGGGGTTTGTGTGGAGCTTCTACCGGCTTCGCGCTATCAGCTGCAGGCCAGTCAGGCATGTCGAAGTCGAGATGATCCTCCTTCATTCCCTTATAGAGCTTCGGGTTAACGAGAGCGATGGTTTCCCCCACGTCCATGGCCTGTTCCGCCACGGAGAGGGTCTCCACTGCTGAGAGCCAACAGTCAACAGTCTGGGCCCAGTGGGGATGAGCTGCGGGTGGTGAGCTGGAGAAGCATTCAGACTCCAGCGTTGCCAGGGGGTCTTTCGGCAGATCTGAGGTGGGGTCGATCACCCCTGCCTCCTTCAACCCCTCTCGCACGTCCTTGTCTTTGAAGTCAGGTCTTCTGGACAGGGCGTCCGGTACCAGCAGCAGCGCTCCTTTGATGTACTCCATTCTCGGGACTCCCACCTCCACCAGATCCATGTACCAGCGTGCCTGTCTGCGGCTAAGCTCCCTGCCAGGTTCCATCAGCCATTCAAGGGGGCGGTGATCACCCTGGATGCGGAAGTTGGTGAAGATGAGGTAATGCCGCCAGGTAACGGTGGTACAGTGGTGTAGAGCACCTAGCTCACGCTCGCCGGTGTGATAGTTCTGCTCGGCGGCTGAGAACTGGCGGCTCTCGTATGCTATCACGCGCAGACCAAGACCATCTCCATTGTCTTGCATCAGTACTCCCCCAAGAGCGATGCCGCTAGCATCCGTCTGCACCACGAAAGGTGCTGTGCCGTCTGCGGCACCCTTAATGTTGGGCAAGGCGAGCACTGGCGCTGAGGTGAGGGCCTTCTTCAGCTCCTCGAAGGCCCACTGCTGCATGGGACCCCACTCCTAGGGTACGTCCGACTTGGTCAACCGGGTGAGGGGCTGAGCGATCTCGGAGAAGCAGTGGATGAACCTGCGGTAATACCCCGCCAGGCCCAAGAACTGCCTGACGTGGGTAACCGTTTCCAGCTCGGGCCAGTCCCTCACTGCAGCCACCTTGTCGTGTTGGGGGCTGCAGCCATCCGCGGAGATACAGTGGCCAAGGAACCGCAAGGATTTCTTCAACAGTTGGCACTTGGACCTCTTGAGGAAGACGCCCTTCTCCCTGCATGTCAGGAGCAGTTGCTTGACGTGTTCGTAGTGCTCTGCAGCGGTGTTGCTGAAGACGACCACATCATCGATGAAGATCCGGACAAACGGGAGATGGCCCAAGGCCCGCTGCATCCGTCGCTGGTACTGAGATGGTGAATTCTGCAGCCCCTGCGGCATGACCAACCACTCATATGACCCCATCTGGGTGGTGAAGGCGGTCTTCTCGACATCTCCTCGTGCCATCGGTACTTGCCAGAAGCCATCCACCGCGTCGAACGAAGAGAAGAACTTCGCACCCTGCATCTCGTCGAACATCATCTGGATGTCTGGGAGAGGATACTTGTCCTTAACTGTCTGGCGGTTGAGGAGCCGGTAATCGATCACCAGTCGCAGCTCCTTGGGGTTCCCGGGTTTAGGGACCATCAAACAGGGAGCTGCATAAGGGCTGGAAGAGGGTCGGATGTAGCCCTTGGACATCAGAGTCTCCACGCGTTCTCGAAGTTGGCGGAGTTCCTCCGCGGACTTCTTGTAGATGCGCTGGCAGGGAGGTCCCTTCTTGCTCAGCTCAGGGTCCAGGTTAATGTTGGCTTCATCTTGGGGGTCATGTCTGAGTCCATCGATGTTCGGTAGGGCAGTCGTCATCTCCTTCTTGTACTCCTCACCCCAGAAGTCCTGAAACTTGAGGGTCCACTCAGGGCTCACTTCTGCATCTTCAGTATCCGCAGCGGGTTCGGCGTTCTCAGAGTCGATAGCCGTGGCTGCAAAGGCAGAAGCAGTATCGTCGGGGGACTTCTCGGCCACCATGAGCCAGGCGGGCTGTATCTCCGGGTCGTCATCGCCGCGTAGCTTCTGCGTCTCCGCGTACACCAGGTACTTCTTCAGCTGGGCAGGGGTTAGGAACACCTCATCCACCAATCCCGCGCAGGCCGTGCCCTTCGGAGACCTGTCCCCAGATGCTTTCCCAGGAGAACAGCCTGTGATGGTGACGCGATCCCCAATCTTGCCACTGCGGGACTTCCTGAGGAAGGAGACGGAGCCATTCCCTTCATAGCCCAGAGTGACAGGAGAGTGACTGCGCAACCATCTTCCGCCAAGGATAACATCCACCTGTATGCCCAGTGGTAGGATCCGGAGGGCAAGGGCGTTCTCCGTATAGGTGCCTGTGGTGGTGTGCGTGTTAAACTTGGCGTACGCGGTGGCGCCAGTGATCTTCACAGATCCATCCGCCAGGGTGACTCGCATCTCGGAGCCGGCTCGTGTCGGGAGGCCACATCGCTTAGCGCTCTGCTCCGAGATGAAGTTGTCAGAGGCCCCCGAGTCGATCAGCACCTTGACCGTGTGCCCTCTGAGGGTTGCATAGAACACCAGCAGCAGCGGTCCTTCTTCGTCATGTGCCGCTGCGAGAGTACCCTCAATGTCGGTCTTCCACTGAACTCCACCATCCGTGCGTATGCTTTTGCACTTGAGGTTGGCTGGGGAGGAGGTTGTCCGAGGCCTCGCGGCATTCTTCCAACGTTTGCCTACACGCGGCGTAGAACTCCTCATCCAGCAAGTCAACATCTTCAGTCGGGTGGCTGACGAGGTTGCCTACACTCGCCGTCAGCAGGGTACCCGCTGAGGTGCATTCGCTCGAGGTGGAGCTGACATGAGTGGTGTCGCTGGTGGTAGGGCTCACATGGGTGGTGTCACTGGTAGTAGGGCTCACATGTGTAGTGCCACTGGTGGTAGGGCTAACATGGGTAGTGCCGCTTACTGCGGGGCTCACGTGGGTAGTGCCGCTTGTTGTGGGGCTCACATGGGTAGCGACACTATTGGTGAGACTGCCATGGGTGAGAGGGTCCTCGTCATGCTGAGGGCTGCCAGCAGGGGAGTTGTGGGCGAGCTGGTGGAAGCTCGGGTGGTCAGTTCTCGTCTGAGGGGTCCCAGCTGCTGCCATCTGCTGGGTGAAGCAGAGCGAATTGACCGAGGACTCCTCTCCCATCACCTCAGGGTCTTCAGCGATGGGGTGGCTGTCGAGACAGGGTGGCGCTTCATCCGCTTCATGCGTTCTGACGGTGGTCATCTGCTGGGTGAAGCAAAGCGAACTGGGTGCGGAGGTCTCCTCCGCCTCTGAGCAGTAGGATGAACCTTCGGGGTTTCCTCCCGGAGTGGCCGGCGCGTTATCATGGTGCGAAGATGTAGTCTCTGTTGTGGGCTCGGCCAGCGAGGATGATGGAGGGGATGCTCCCAAGGGGCTGGGACCCAGCTTCCTCATCTTGTACTGGTGTACTGCGTGCAGACTGCACCAGGCGCCGGGTAAACCCACATCTCCTGCTGTCCCAGGTATCGTGCCCACTTCAGTGTCCAGGGTGCAGAGGGATGTCGAAGACCTCGCTGCTGCTCTTCGTGCGCCCTCCTTTTCCCACAGCCTGCTACCTGGGGAAGAGGCTGGACTCGAAGTGGCGATTGCCTTTTGCTGCTCGGCAGGCGACAGCTCTCTCCAAGCCGCGTAGAGGTCGTGGGAGCTGGCGTTAGAGGATTCGGGGACTTGCTGGCGACCGTCGTGTGAAAGGAGGTGCCACAATGCTATGCGTTGATGGCCCTCGCTCCTTGCGATCTTGAGGTTCGCGGGCAATGCGTATCCTCTCTGCCAGCTGGTTGGCGCGGTTCACGCGCTCCTTTGGCGATCGACTCCCAGAGTGTACGCGGTTGCGGACGCGCTCCGACATTTTATCCACCAGGTCCTTGGCAGCCTCTGGGGACTTGCGCAGAGCTCTGCGGACCTTTTGCATGGCGACTTCGAGGGGGAGGGAGTACAGATCTCTCTTCCAGTGCCACGCAGTTAGCCTTTTCCGTGGGTCTGCGAGGTTGGACTGATAGATGGGCAGTGGTAGGACAACACGCGGTCGGGGGCGAAGATCGCGGGGCTCTCCGCGGTTGTTGCCCATAATGGGGGGTCTGTGCCGGGGGACTCGCCGTCCCCTCCGACCCTCGATCCTCGCTTGTGTATAAGCAGGGCCGTCATCAAGAGGTAGCGACGGCTCATCGAAGGGGGTGCTTCCTGCGAGAGGATGGCTGGACAAGTCATCCCTCGGCGGCGATGGGGCACCAGCTGAGCGGTAGGTGGCTGCGTCGCAAGCGGGTCCCAGAGGTGAAGGCCACGCTCTTGGGATGGGGACGTTGGCCCCAAGGGTCTCTGCGTCCTCGGGCGCGTCGGGGTTCCACTGGTTCTGACCGCTTCTCCAGGGCGGAGAGGGTCTGATCATCAGGGCAAGACCTCACTTCCTCGAAGGGCAGGGTCTGGGGCTGGCCGCCGGCCAGTCATTCATCGCTCTCCACCGGGGGGAGGCCGTCACCCTCCACAAGCTCGATACCCGCAAGGGCCGCCAGGGTCTGGTAGCTCTGCTCGTCCTCACAGGTAGCAAGTGCCAAGACCTCCTCGGAGAACTCCTCTGGGACGCCATCCACCGAGGAGATGTCCTCCTGCTGCTCGATGGCCCAAACGACGGCGGCTACAAACCCAGGGGAGTTCGCCAGTCGCGCGGGTGCATTGGCCCTCCACTCCTTGAGTTTAGCCTCGTCCGTACAGTTACGGACGATGTGCTCCGCAGAGCCGCAAGCGAAGCACCGGCGGACTTTCGGAGCGGCAGGGCGGGAGAGGCCAGGTGGTGGTGGCAAAGGAGTCACTGCCGCGGCGACGGTGGTGGCAGGCCCGTTCTCCAGCATGGCAAGAGCTGGGCGGCTCGAAGAGGGGGTACGCCTGTAGTAGAAGGGGGTGCGAGGTGGTGGGTTAGCGAAGGAAACAGCACGGGGAGGACGGTCTTGAGAGCGCCTCTGAGCCGCCTCCGTGTCAATGTCACTCTCCACCTCCTCAGCAACTTCCCGAATCTTCAACAAGGCGTTGTGGGTGCCTGGGATGTCGTCAGCGACGGCCTTCCTCTCCCACTCTTCTGGTTTGGAGACATCCATGTGGATGGCTCTCAGGCGCCGCATCACCTTGGGTGCATATTTCAGCCCCCGGCGGTACGTAGAGAGCATCGACAAGTTGGTCATCTCCACGCAATTTGGGACTCTGCCGGCCAAGAAGTTGACGGAGGCCATGCGGGTCTCCAGTCGCGAGAAATACTCCGCCGCGGTCTCGTTCACCGCCTGCTTCAGGGCAATGGCCTCGCCGTGTGCGTTCTCCAGGTAGGCCTGCGTCAGAGAGCACACCGCCAGATCGCTGAAGAACACGTCCAGCTCTCCGTAGCGTTGGTGCCAAGCTTGCTCGGACCCGAAGGTCCCCGCCGCGCGCTCCAAGAACTTTCTCTGCTGGTCTTGAAGAGTGTACTCCTTGAAGCTCCAAAGAAGGCTTGACACACTCGCCTGGTACTCTGATACCGATGGCGTACAACTGGGAGTGGTCAGTGCTTCGATCACGATGGCCTCCTGGAATACCTTCCGCACCATGTGGGAGTAGTGCTCCAACTGCGTCAGGAGACCCTCCTTGTCGGCCGATTTTGTGTCGGACGCGGAGCGGGGGAACCTGGTGACGCTCTTGACCAGCTTTAGCACCATCTCTTTGGTCTTGTGCTCCAGGCGAACCTCGTCTGGGGATGCTCGCAGGTTAGTGCCCTGCGGCAGACGGACGATGCCTGGAACAAAGGGGGTGGCGCTGGGAGAGAGCACGGGGTTCGCAGCGGCGGCAGAGTGAACGGGGTTCGCGGCAGCGGCCGAGTGAACGGGGTTTGCGGCGGCGGAATGGGGAAAACGGGCAGGAGGTGGTGGTCCCGCACACTGAGAAGGAATCGTGGTAAAATGTGGTAAACCGGTGTTAAAATGTGGTAAACTGGTGGTAAACGGCGGTAAGCCCCTATGTGGGGTGGTAATCACGTGGTAAACGTTAAAATATTTCAAAAAAATAATAACTGACGGTAAATCATTGGTAATTTGCGGTAATATAGGTTGAAGCATGGTAAAAGCCTGGTAATTTCAGAACGGAGCGTGGTAAACGAGGATCTGGAATGGTAAATGGTCATGGCCTAATGGTAAATGGATATAAAACTTCGCAATGTAGTATAAATATAGAGGCGGAGCTTGTAAATCGTGGTAAACGAGGATCGGGAATGGTCTCAGATGTGCAATTCTCTGGTCTGTCTCTGTGTCACCGACGCAAGGTAGAATTTGAAAGGAGTGGAGCGCCATCCAGTCCCCGGGGGCAAGCTTGCTAAACTCATTCTGCCGCCAACTACTTTTTATGGACTCAGCAGGCAAGGAGCCTACCGACTCGAAGGCCAAAGAGTCTCGCATCAGTTTGGATTATGGCACACACACGCACAGAGGTTGGCGTGCGCGCACAGACAAACACACATGCGTGCGCGAGCATACTGGTATGAATGTCATAGCAAGACCGTCATTCTGTTTCGGATAGCTGCAACGTCGGGGTACCAAATAGCCTTGAGTATATTCTGTGGGCCAATCATTACATTTAGTATTTTATCGGACGGAGAAGCATACGACCTGGACTATGCCTCTTTATGCGAACTACTGGGAATTAGATGCCTCTAACTTTCCCCAGCAAAATATGACCTGCAGTGTTGACCTCGAGCCTTAACCCCGTCTGCTGGACGACACGAGGAAAAACTGGTTCACGATATTCCTGCTCTCCTTAGAAGCCAATCCCCACTTTCCTTTGCCAGGAGTCTCCTCGGTGAAGCGTTCACCGGATCCGATCTTCCTAAATCATGGTGGCAGGCGGTCTTTTCGCGGGTTCTTATCAAGGAGGCCCTTCTTTTGAGGTTTTCAGTACCCAGGTAATGAAAACTATTGTATTGGTATGCATCACCTCTTTGCACCGCTCAGGCATCGACTATCTTAGCTTTTACATTAACTTGATTTTGATGCCGGGATACAGGGAAGTAATCCTGTGGCGCTGTGGAAAATCACTGGTGGAAAGGGAATAAAAAAGGTTTGTGTTGATTGATTTGTGCGCTTCTGTCTCTGACCTGAGAAAACACTTACGCGGGCGAGTCTGGCGAGTTCTGAGCGCCATACATTTCATCAATGCTAACCAGTCTCACGGCGCAGGTCTTTGAAAAAGAGGTAAAGAGCTACGTGTATTATTGTGAAGGAGGACCTCAGTGTAAAATGCAGCTTCCCAAAGATGATATTAAAACTAGTGCGTACTATGCTGTTGGAACCATACATATGTGTGATGCTTTCCCACGCATGCATCCTCTTCGATTCTCTCTTTCAAACCTCAGGCATCCGCGTTGCGAAAAGAAATGACCGCAGACGCATTCTTCACGAATACGGATAGTAGAGGCGACTGCACCTGCATCGTCGGGAAGCATTTGGTTTTCAAACATTCAGAGCGTTCGAAACCAAGGCCTCTAACTTTCCATGATACCTGTTCTCGCTGGTACAAGCTTTCCTTCACACTTCACACGCACTTCGGCTCCGTTGAAAGTAAAACTATCCACAAATCTCACTGGGGGCTTCGTATGGATCGTGTCTTTTGGCTTTTCGTCTTGCAGTGACGCTCTTGCAACCTCATCGCCTTAGGCACCTGTTGCAAACTGCGCAAGCTGTTCACGCTGAAGTCCCCGCCGCTGACCACCGAGGGAGACCCTCTCGACCTCATCGGCGCCGAGCCCATCCCCAAAAACTGCGATTTTGCCCCTGGCACAGAGTGCCTGACGGTGCTGTTCGACGCGCAACAGGTACGACACTCAGCGCGCTTTCACGGTGTTCCGACCGCCGCAAGCTTACACTTCCTCTGAACATTGCGGCGAGCAGCTTCATCCCGCGTTATGCTAAACAGCTTCCCCAACGAAATGTAGGCTTGTTCTTGTCTTCGAGGATATCGTTTACAGTTCCTTGCATGAAGCTTGAGGGCTGATGCACTGGGTACTTGTACCCTGAACAGATAGTTAGCGACTCTGTCTCGATTGCGTCGGACTGGCGCCCTTCATCGGAGCCAGAGTCCCTCAACATGACTCCTGGCAGCAGCGGCGACTTGAGCTCCCTCAGCCGCCGGCTCACGTCCACGGCGAAATGTGGATATGAAGGACCCATGGGCCTGGCTTTCGGCTCGCGCGTGCCCCTCGGCAGCATCCCGGCGGTGCCACAGGCCAAAGCAGAGGGGGAGGACCCCATGCCGTCTCCTGGGAAAGGCCCTTCGCGCCGCACGGCTCGCCAGGGAACTGCTGGAAGCAAAGGTCGGCGACTCTCTGCCCCCCTCTCAACTCGTTGTGCAGCAACAAAGCGGTCTAACCTGCTGATATCTTGGCCGTTCCTGTGTGCCACGTGGAGCCTTCTCGAGGCTGTGGCCCGACCGTAGTTCTGGGGAATACCGCCCGGCCTGAGTTCGCCGTCCTTCGTACAAGTAAGCGCACTGCAGCTGTGCAGAGGCCAGTGTTTCAGATGGTCGACTGCGTGCGCGCAGGGTCTTCCGCACTGCCTCCGGCATCCCCTTTGGACAGCACCTCCCACAACAGGTGTGCTTCCCGCACTCCCTCTGTCCTTGCTGCCCCACACCCCACATCAAAGGCCCTCGGACCTCGCCGCCCCACACCCCACATCAAAGGCCCTCGGACCGCTTTTCGCTGGTTCCCTGCCTCATGCTCCTGGGTACACTGCAGCTCATCTCGCCAAACCCGCTGCCGCATAGATCGCGTTCAACTAGTTGCGCTAGCAAGCTTGCTGCACAGGCCGCAGTTTGGCTGAAAGGCATAAGTTGTAGAGGCGGTAAGCATGTTGTTACGTGCTATGTTGTTCGTATCTGTGCTGGCAAGTGCTGCCGTGTAGACTGCAGTGGTGCAGCGGCGTAGGCCTAAGAGCATTGCCCAACACGCCAGGTTTCTACAACAGCACTGCCCAACACGCCAAATTGTTGGAACGGAGCTGCCCAACAGGCCAGGTTGTTGTAGCAGCACTGCCCAACAGGTCAGGTTGCATAGGCTCTGTTGTTGTAGCGGGGCTGACCGGCTTAGATGCCACACAACCGGCGGCTTAGATGCCACACAATGTGTGAGATTCGGACGCCGTCACGATCGGATGCAGGTTGACCTTGCCTAGAGTCGATGGCGGAGTGTGTCAATGAGTGCAACATGGGGTTCATGTTCGCTCCCCGCTATCACCCCGCGATGAAGGCAAGCACCCCTCCCCGATGCTACCTATGTGGCCTTCGCTCCTCCCCAGTGCTCTTCATCTCAGGTTGCGATAGTGTGCCATTCTCAAGGCCATTTTGTGATGGCGGCTAGCATGCCAGTGCTATCCGCTCGGAAACTAAGTGGGCTTGAGTGTTTCAAGCAAGCCTGAAGGGACGCGCTTTGTTTGTGGGAGGGGGTGATGGCGCACCGAGAGCAGCATATTGCACCCGTGCGCAAGTCCCTCAAAGTGTGCACCGCCTTCAACCTCCTCGGGCCGATGCTCAACCCGGCGGTGAGTCCTCCCGTCTCCACAACCTGCCCTTGCCCTTGCTATGCCCCTGCTGAATGTTTTCGTCCTCGGGCAGTGACTCACAACTTCCATAAGCACATATTGCTAGAGGTTTGCCATCTGGTTGAAGCGCCCTCCACGGTTTCCAGATGTTTGACGTGAGAGGCGGGTAGGCGGTCGGTATAGAACATGCTGCGGATGGCGCACTTCCCGTGCCACGTTCGCTCACCGATCCCCGAACCTTTGGGATGGGCGCTCAGGGTTGAAGATATAATTTCGTTGTGGGGGTGGGGTCGTGGCTCAGGGAACCAAGTATGCGCTGGTTGGCGTGTACTCTCTGGCACCAGGTGCGCTATGACCACGTCCTCTGCACAGGAGGCCCGGCAGGCTTAGGTGCGCGCTGCTCGCGACGTCATGCCACCGGACACTTTATTCATGAGTGCGCCGGATCAGGCGGTGCGGCAAAAAGGGGAAAGGCATGGCGCGGTGCGTGTTGGCTGTGGCGGGCGCGGTGTTGGCCTGGGCTGGGGATTCGGCGCGTGTGATATAAGAAGGGTGTCTATCCCACTTTGCGCCGAATCAGGCGCGGGGTGGGTGGATACTAACCCTTGTTAGCGCTTGTGCGTGCTTCTTCTGCGGTCGCGAATCAGCGGCCAAGGGGGTTGGCGATGGCGGTGAGACACACGTGGGTC
>LGRX02005152.1:0-35206 GCA_001247695.2 Cymbomonas tetramitiformis
GCTCACAGCATGCACCTTGTTGAAATACCTCGACACACCTTGGCTCACAGCACGCACCTCGTTGAAATACCTCGACACGCCTTGACTCACAGCATGCGCCTCGCTGAAGTACCTCTACGCGCCTTGGCTTACAGCATGCGCCTCGCCAAAAGAACACAACACACTTTGGCTTGAAGCACGCACCTCGTCGAGACAAAACATGTCCAAAACAACCTCCACGTCACTCCTGCCAAACAAAACATCACCCTTTCCGACGTCTGCGAGAACTTCCCAAACACCATCGCCTGCACGTCGCCAACTCGCGGCGCATCGCGCGCAGTTTGACTGCAGCATTTCCCCTGCGCCGGCCGCGTTCTTGCCAAACTTATGTCCACTTGGAGCACCCCTATCACTGTGGCACAGGGCCACACCTGGCCAGCTGCAATCCTTGCCGGCCACAGCCCCTATCACTGCGGCACGGGGCATGCATGGCCAGCTGCACTCCTTGCCGGCCACAGCCCCTATCACTGCGGCACGGGGCCACACCTGGCCAGCTGCACTCCTTGCCGGCCACAGCCCCTATCACTGCGGCACGGGGCCACACCTGGCCAGCTGCACTCCTTGCCGGCCACAGCCCCTATCACTGCGGCACGGGGCCACACCTGGCCAGCTGCACTCCTTGCCGGCCACAGCCCCTATCACTGCGGCACGGGGCCACACCTGGCCAGCTGCACTCCTTGCCGGCCACAGCCCCTATCACTGCAGCACGGGGCACACCTGGCCAGCTGCACTCCTTGCCGGCCACAGCCCCTATCACTGCGGCACGGGGCATGCCTGGCCAGCTGCACTCCTTGCCGGCCACAGCCCCTATCATTGCGGCACAGGGCATGCCTGGCCAGCTGCACTCCTTGCCGGCCACCGCCCCTATCACTGCGGCACAGGGCATGCCTGGCCAGCTGCACTCCTTGCCGGCCACAGCCCCTATCACTGCGGCACGGGCCACACCCGGCCAGCTGCACTCCTTGCCGGCCACAACCCCTATCACTGCGGCACGGGGCCACACCTGGCCAGCTGCACTCCTTGCCGGCCACAGCCCCTATCACTGCGGCAGGGGGCACACCTGGCCAGCTGCACTCCTTGCCGGCCACAGCCCCTATCACTGCGGCACAGGGCATGCCTGGCCAGCTGCACTCCTTGCCGGCCACAGCCCCTATCACTGCGGCAGGGGGCACACCTGGCCAGCTGCACTCCTTGCCGGCCACAGCCCCTATCACTGCGGCACAGGGCATGCCTGGCCAGCTGCACTCCTTGCCGGCCACAGCCCCTATCACTGCGGCAGGGGGCACACCTGGCCAGCTGTAGAGGTTGTTGTTGCGAGTACGGCCGATACTGTGCGGTTATCCCCCTCCTCCCTCCTCACCCTCATCACCTCGCAATACTAACTAGTAATTCTGTTGGTTCAGACCTTCTAGTGATGCCCTACATACCCCGCCCCTCATCTTCCACACATCAAAAGGATTCTTTGCTGCAGCTGGTCATTATCGCGCCCCCCCATTCCTGCTTCCCCCCTCGGAATTGACAACAAATTCCAGCTTTGCACTTTCTAGCTCCAGGGCCTCGTATGGGTCTGAGTTGCATCCCTCACCTGACGCTATCCATGACCAAGCATCCTCCATCCACCCCCCGCGCTCCACGGGCATGCATCACCAACCGGAAGTTGGGTGGGGCACCGAGGTAGTCCCACCTGGAAAAGACGGTGAGAGTAGTTGCGTCGAAATTGGCCTTTTCGTGGATCATCCCCTGCATGTACACTCCGCATTGACCGATCCTCCCTGATCTGAAACTGTGACTGTCATCGAAACACATTTCACAACTCGCCGACCAGCCAAACACTTCATCGTTGCAGAGTAAACGCCCCCCGGTGCTGCCACGTGTAAAAGCTCTGAGCCAATGCAAGCTTCGGAAGTAACTCAGAGTGTTGCCGTGCATCGCTGTGCACAATGAGGCTATGAGCGTGCGTGTACTAGGAGACGCCAAAATACTGCCACATGCCACATCCCAGAGAGCGGGTTGCTGCTAGGAATCTGCGGAAGGCGCTGGAGGGGCCGAGGGGCGACACACGCTTAGGGGCGGAGGGGCAGGGAGCGCCCGGGAACATCAAGCGGCTTCCGCCGCTTCTTTCACTGCGGATGGAGGCGGGCAGCAGTGAACGTAGCAAGGGAGCAAGGGAGCAAGGGGTGGGGGGACATACTGCGGAGCTGTCGGCGCTGCTCCTCGTGCACGGCTCCGGTGTGGCTCTGCATGTCGCCCCATGCGGGCACAGTGACGCAGTCCTGGGGTCCGCCAGCGCCACAATCTGCCGGCAGAGTGCCCCATGCAACCCCCAGGCAAGCTATCACCTTGAGTCAAGGCCACCCAGCTTACCAGCACCGCGCCCCCATGCGACCCCAGATACAGCCACCTTGAGTCAAGGCCACCCAGCTTACCAGCACCACGCCCCCATGCGACCCCCAAATACAGCCACCTTGAGATGTCCCCTGAAGCCCGCACCCAAAGTCACCCGCTCCAACTCCGTCTGCCAAGGGGCCTGCAGGCCGAGCACGAGGAGTGAGCCACTGCCACAGCCCCTATCACTGCTTGTGTGAGCTGCGGTCATCAGCCCTTCTCATACAGCACCCGTGTAAGAGCAACGCCGGCAGCCGGAACTGCTGTGCTCACCTGTGGCGAGTAGTGGATCCCGCAGCAGGCTGCCGCGAGGCGGCTGTTGTGGCAGGAAATCCATTGGCTGCTGCCACCGCCACGTCAGCAAGTCGCCAGTGTCCGCTCTCTCCGTAGATGCCACGAGCGAAGGGGACGGGGGCAGCGCAACGCTGATGGTCTGCTGCAGCGAGCCTGAGCCTGTAGTGGCGCTAAGGGTGCGGCGCGGCGTCGAAAACTCCAGCAAGCCGGCTGCGAGCATCGCCACCTCCCCACCCTCACCCCTCCACCCCCTTCCCTCCAACAAGGAACGCCTGCTTCAGCGGTGCAGCACACTCACCCCTCCACCCCTTCCCTCCAACAAGGAACTCGTGCTTCAGCGGTGCAGCACCCTCACCCCTCCACCCCCTTCCCTCCAACAAGGAACGCCTGCTTCAGCGGTGCAGCACACGTCTGCGCCGCCAAGGGGAGGCAATTCACCACTGGCAGCGCCCCTCGCTGGGTGCAGGTCCCGCAGGCACCTCGGCACTCCGCCAGCTGTATCCGCGAAAGCGATTGCCACATGCAAATCAAGCACCTCGCTACTAGGAGCGCCAATCCCTTGGCAGTAGGCGGGAAGTACCTTCCGGAGCAAGGCCTATCTCTAGACTTTTGGTGTGGCTGAGATGGTGTGACGTGGCGATGCCCGATGCACGCGCGCTGCCAGGCATCCCCGCCAAACAAGCCCCGCATGCCCACATCCTTTCGCCTCAACACAGATCCGTATTCATCCTGTTGGAGGTGTGCACCACCAGATGCGTGGGAATCTTATGAGAGGGTGGCAGAGGGGGGCGCATTGGGGTCTGGGGCAGAGAGGGGGGCTCGCTGGATAGAAGCGTGCATTGGGGTCTGGGGCAGAGAGGGGAGCTCGCTAGATAGGAGCATGCATTGGGGTCTGGGGCAGAGAGGGGAGCTCGCTGGAAGGGAGCGTGCACTGGGGTCTGGGGCCTTGAGCCTGGCACAGAACTAGCGCACGGTCTGCTTCCCCCCACTGTGGCAAGATACACCACTCGCTTTTGGTGCCGCTTGTGCAAAAGCCAAGCTCAGGTGCAGGGGCTGGCAGCTGGAATTCGAGGGGAGAAGCACGAGCAACGAAGCTTGCAGCCGGTGTGTCTGGGCCTAGCATCCAAGGCGCGGACTATCGGGATGGGGGAGAAGGGGGGCACAGCAATGTACCTGGCCGGAGAGGCGATGACCGAGGCCCACGTGTTGTGCCGCAGTGTACGGTCCACAGCTGCAGATGCCGGGGTGGAAGGAAAGCTTCCTTGCAACGGGGTGTTGGCACTTGAGCGGCCAGGCGTGGCTGTGACCTGGGGCATGCTAGCAGGCAGGAGGGTGGCGTGCCGCGACTGGCGAGCGAGGATGGCACAGATGTACCCGAGGGTCTTGCGAAGCGCTGCCAGCCAGTCCCAACACCCCCCTAAGCCTTCAAGTCGGTACACCCCCCAAAGCCCTCAAGTCGGGACATCCCCCTAAGCCTTCAAGTTGGTACACCCCCCTAAGCCCTCAAGTCGGTACACCCGCACCGGGCAGAGTGCAGGGGAAGCACCGCTCGCAGCCCCTGGGGCAGTGGCATGAGACCGGCAGAGAGGAAAACAGCACACACCAATGTCATCATGAGAGCCTCCGTGATCTGCCTGCACATGCAGCTCGGTGCAGAAGAAGTTGATACCCTGCAGCATGGTTGCAGATGGTATGTACCTGCAACATTCACCACTCCGGTGATGATAGCAATATGAGACAACAGTCACAGACGACACGTGCAACCCAACTGCGAGGCCAACAGTCAGAGAAGGCCATCCAGTCTCAGCTTTCTCAAACACCTCCGCTATGAATCTATATGGAGGCGCCTGTCCCAGGAGCTGTCGCACTGCAAGCTACGTGGCGGATCGTATTTTGCACTTGATCCATGGTTGCATCAGCCCGCACTAGTATACACTCACGTGAAACGTGCTTAGGCAATCTGTTGAAGCAAGCCTGGAATGGAGCTGGGATCAGGCGAGGCGAGTACCGGATCAAGTAGCGCTTGAGCAGGGCCAGGCACTTGGGGATCAAGCCGGGAATGCTGCAAGAAGGGGGGCCACCGGCCCAGGGTGGTCACAACACACCATTACGTTTCAACCCCTGTCGATGGATGCACGTGTCATGTGTGAGAGGGAACAGCACCTCCACTCCAATCTAGGCATATGAAGTTCACAGCACAGAAATCAGAACCAGTGGCGGTGGGCTCAACTCGGGTAGCGTGTAGAAAAACTGCGAGCTGTGATATGCAGCGACTCCAAACTTCGAAACAGCTGTTTGGTTCACCGATAGGTCGACATGAGGATGCATGAAGTCTCTGTGAAACAAGACTGAGGTTCCGGGCAAGCCATGGAATAGACGTTGTGGTCAGTCCTGACCTATGTGCTCGTTGGGTGTCCGCGCGCTGCAGCAGTGCCCCGTATGCTAAGTCCACGGTGGAGGCATCCTCCAGGTAGCTCTGTGACACCACGTCATCTCAGCGCATGTCACCGGAAGAGCACCGGAGGCATCCTCCAGGTAGCTCTGTGACACCACGTCAGCAAAAGCTCCTAGTGCCATGGACGAAGGGATTCAGAGCACAGCGCCGTGTGGTGCTTTCAACTGTTACAGCCCGTCCCCAGGGTTGCAGTTGTCGGGTGGGGAAAAGGGTTTCACACCTCGAAAACCGCGCGAGCCCCTGCGACAACGCGCACAGTATCCCTCCGACGGTTCAATGCTTATTTCGTGAGAGGTATAAACCGCACAAGCGTCGCCGTCGAGGATAGACTTTTGGACATGCATAGAGTGAAACGCCATACGCTTCGAGTGGATGGGACCTCTGGACGGCGTTTCCCAAAAGTTTCCAACATTGTGTAGGTCGCCGAGCGACCGACGAGGAGAGTAAGACTGAACGATAGATAGTAGAAACAAGTTCGGGGGTCGGAGTTCCAACTTGGAGACTGAAAGGTACGAGCTGAAGGAACTACCGAAAAGGTTTTCTCAAACTCGTGATTCCAGCGGTGGGGAAACCAAATGGAGAAGCAAGTTCGCCAGCTTAATCAGCCGTCACGAACGTGAGTAGCGCAAGCGTCACGCGAGAGGAGGCAAGCGCAGAGGGGCGGGACAGGGACACAAGCAACGTTTCACGCGACCTTCATTTGCACTGGAAGCATAAGGCTGGGTGCACTCGACGACAGCTCGATGTAAGGACGGAGGCGGCTGCAGTGTTAACCCCAGCAGCTTGTGAGTGAGAAAGTTGGCGATTCGAGCGGCAGGCGCGCGCCAGAAGGGAGCTCTTGAAAGCACGCAACTCAGAGGGCCTCCAAGTGCCGCTTTCAGCAACTCTGAAAAGAACGGAAAGTATCTGATACTGTGAAAAAATCAAGAACGACGAAAGTTTTCTTGAACAGGTGGAAGTGACTTACGTGCACACAACTATTCGCGAAGGGCGGACGATCACCGCGCCGCATCTTTCGTATTCTGAAATGACTAGGGCTGCAAGGCTATTCCTTATTCAACAACAGTCACGGCGTTCTTGGGAGAATGGAGACAATTCTGCAAAGACGGTGATAGCGTTGGTTAGACAACCAAGGTGCGCGTGTGTTCTTCAGGTCCGAATGATTCTTCCGAAAGCACAAGCGTGCCTTGTGTCGGTGGTGAAAGTAAATCTTGTACGATCGCGTTTTTCTGATTCTTGTTTTGCTTTAGGCCTGAAACGACTGAACCCTTAACATCACTGATTCGCTTTACGCACGGGACGTGTGCCAGGAGGTATCAACCATTGCTCCTATCCCGATATGAACTAGAAGAAAGTTATCAAGTTAAACCTGCAGTGAAAGTTTTCGGTAATCTGAGATCAGAATCCGTGGTGTGCCGTCGTATGGAAACGGAAGGCAAAGGAAACACGGGGCGGACGCAGACTGCTTTTCCATACCAAATGCCAGGCTTAGGAAGAATACTATGGTTTGCCTCCATATCATACCATGAAATGAATTAACGACAAATATATGGTGCAAGTAAGCATTCCAAGTACGGTATTGCTACATAGATTTCATTAATTACCATTTGTCACAAATCATATGTGGCAAATAGCCATGCCAAGCGATCCCGGAACCTTCGAACCATGCAATAATTCCATGTTGATTTTCACCGTTTGCGATTTCTAGAGTAATCTCTACTTCACCCTCAACCCTCATTTGATTTCGACTTCTCGGTTGTGTTGGAACAGCAGCATCAGCATCTGCACACACGCCAGCTAATGACGGTAGTAGGAAATTTCGTGTTAGCTGTTACCCACGCAAGTGCCTATCGATTTATATCGTGACACTGTATGGGCTATCGTATGCGCCATGCTCAAGCGAGCCGTGGGAATGCTAGGATGATAAGAAGTTTGTTCATGAGCCGTTCGATCTTCGATATAGTGAGAAGATCTATGGTCTTGCTGACCCAATGCTGCTCCCATAAGAGCAGAAACCTATGAAACTCTTACCATAAATCCATGTTTACGGCAGAAGTTTGAGCACGCAGCTTTCGCCTCACTGATGCCCCTCGGCTGAGGTGCGCGTGCGCCTCGCAAACCCTAAATATGGTGATCGCATCTGCGATGGTTGGGCCACTGCGGTTTTTTCAAAGTATTTTCCGCCCAAAAAAAACCTATGAGGGGCAGATGTGCGGCATTCGATTCAGATGTGAAGAGTGGGGCGGATGGAAACGTTGACGCTTATTTAGCATATCAACAAAATGGCTCGCCCATGATCTATCTGTGATGAAGCCCTCTTGCATAGAAAGCTGCTGCTTTTCGCGCGACGTATAATAGTAATAAATAAATGATGATAATAATAATAAAAGAAATCGTATAACGTAGGAGGAACGTATATCGTAGGTAAAAAGTACAGAGATTGAGAAATGATAATATAATGACGTAATAGTTGCGAGATGCATGCATGCGGACATGCATGATATGTGCTTGAAGTGACGCCCCGACTGTCATTCCTATAGTTAGGGTGTATGACTGTCACCGGTCCCGGAACCCTAGACCCCGAACATATAACGGGAAGACTGAGTATTCTCACCGGTGATCTATTCTGATTATATGTCTCACCGAATATACATTCCCGCTGATATATTCAGCAGGTTTGGTACCACGCACGCTTAATTTTACACTGCGACTTTGGCCATGATTGGCTAAACACCGACGCTTGAGATGGGGTGAGGAACCCACGCGCGGTTGATTGGACATGATTGGGGTGCGCGTTATGGCAGCTTGATTTCCGTGCAGTATCGTTGGGCTGGATTTTGTTGTTTCTGGTCACTAGTACACCGTCCGACATTGATCACGTCCTTTCGTCCCACTCTCCCACACGACCGCGTACAATTTGCTGTTTCCCCGAATTATCCTCGACGACCCGCCGCAACTCGCAAGCCGTCGCCCACACCGTTAGCCTCACCTCGCATTATCCACCTCACCCTGTCTCTATAGTCATTTCATCATGGGTACTTCTACGAGATCACACACTGCGGCCGCACGCCGCTCACTAGTTACCATTTTCGACGATGCCGCAGCCAGACATGCGACCACACCAGCCACGCCTACGGTTGCGACTGCACCGGCTGCCCAATCAGCGGGAGGGGTGTTCCTCGACGAGGTCAGACGTCTGGAGAAAGAATCCTTCGACGAGCGTGCCGCCAAGCTCGTCATCAAGAAGGTGTACGACAACAAACATGGACGTTTTGATGGTACGGAATCGAACGTCAGCTCCGTTTTCGCCCGTCTGGTGCTGGCGTTACGGGACATTTTCGTCACTGAGGAGTCCGCGTTTTCTTCTCTGTTCGACCTGGAGGATGCCACGCTGCCCGTTCGCGCCGAGGCGAACAAGCTGCTATTTTCGACACTGGAATTCATCATCGCTCCGGTGTCGCCCGCGGCAGACTGGATGGAGTCTTCGGCGGAGACACACCCGTTTGATGGGAAACGGGTGTTGCTGGAGATCGCCAGAATGCTTCTGGATTCCGGCGGACCCTTTCAGGGCACCGCAGACCTTCTGGCCATCAAGATCACCCAGTTCGACCCGTCGCGGACTATCGCCGCCTTCAACGCCGCTCTCCGGTCCGCTCGACGGAAGAGCACCCTCGACGACATGGAGGTCAAGTCCCTGTTCATCAAGTCCCTCGACCCGGTCTTCTATGCCCCGGTTGTCAACCGGCTTCTGTTGCACGACCAACGTGCGGCGGAGTCCCTTGCCACCATTCAGCAATGGACCCGTGAGTGCTACGCACAAAACGGGACGGACTCGCACGTCCCGCCTGCTGCGCGCACGTTCTCCGCCCTCACCCTGACTGGACAGAGCGACGACGAGGACTTCAAAACCATCTTCAGAGAGCTCCGCGGCCAGCTCTTCGACATGAAGAGAGAGATCAAGGCCCTTCACAACCGTATCGACGACACGAAGGGCTTCACGCCCCGCAATGACAAGAAGAACGCCATCGGACGCGGTGGACATGGTGACGGAGTCCGCTTCGCAGCGAAGCCCCTTCCCGAGCACGGCAACTTCCCGCAGACCTTCCGTGGGAAGCCTTCGGGGAAGGTGGTTTTCCACAAGCCCACCGGTACGTTCGTTCCTTTGTGCGGGAACCCGACATGCTCCGCTACGGCGGAGAAACATTGGCATCGGGACTGCCCGAACGGCGGGCCACGCGGACATGTTGGCGCACACGGCTTCAGCGTTGCGGACAGCGAGAACGACGTCTTCGCCACGTTGTTCCAGAACGCCATGGACAACCACGACGCCGCTCGTTTCGACGCCGTCTGCTACATTGCAGACGGCAAACCGGAGCTCTGCGACACCGTCTCCGCCTTCTTGGCTACTGCCCCGTGGAACAATACTGTCACAAGTACTAAGGTTGAATCACTCTAGCGGTCATCTTATAAGGCTAGATCGGTCAGTTGACAGCTTAGAAAAATCATTTAGGACCCTATTGATTTGTTTTCGACGATACTATAGAGTAGAAATGGATTTAGACACGCTTTTATACGGCATGCTTTCAAGGGGTGCAAAGCCTGAAAATTAATTAATTCGCGCAGTACTGTGACAAGTACTGAACACTAGAACCCTTGGGAGACCCTCTTCCGAGGCCTTGGAGGTCAAACCAACCACCATGTTTCGAAATTGGAAGGTATGTAAGGTATTTCGCAACTCACTTGCGTGATTGATACGGATTAGGCCCCGCACGGCGATGGCATATGAGCCACACCCGCCAGAAATCTGAAATTCGCTTTTTCGAGGATTTGTTTTTTTGAATTGGCTCCGCGCGAACGTGTGGCATAAGCACATAAGTCATGGTATGCCGGTCGTGAAGGCTTCTAAAATTCAATATGTATGTATAGTTGGTCAGTTTAAGTGCTCATGGCATATCCATGTGCATAAGATGCATTAAGCGTGTCATTCATATCGAAAGGTGTGGTGTATGGTGGCCGCTCAACGCCCAAGTATACCATTTCCCCCGCACCCGGACCCTAAGCCAAATCGGCCATAACTTCCTTGATACATGGAACCATGTGACCTATAAAGTGTTATGCCACATCCATGTACCTCACATGGCATCCTAATATGAATATACGGCATCTTAATGGCGGCAACCACCCAAATATCCAGCCAGGATCAAGTACAACTCAGCTGCTAGACCCACTCATTCGTTAAATTCCCAAAAAATATTTCCCCTCATAGAAGGCTACAAAATCAGTTTCTCGTAGTCCAAAATATCATTTTGAATCATATTTGGGCGATGTACGGCGCTAGGGTACCCGTTGCAATGATTGCGAGCATGCTACTTGTGTATGCGTACTAGTACTCTGTCTGCCAGGCCCTAGCACCTCGTCCCCAACACTCAATCATGCACCTCCAATATCAACCATGCCCAAATCAGTACGTCTCGTAGTCCGGATTATCATATTGAGTCATGCCCGTGCGATATATGGCGCTAGGGCGCCCGTTGGGGTGATTCCTAGCATGCTACTTGCGTACGCGTACACCTGTGCTGACTGTGAGGTCATAGCGCATATCCGACACTCAACTATGCATCCCCGACAACGTATAGGCCCCGTTCGATGCTGGTTATAGTCCAAAAGATCATTTTGAATCATATTTGGGCGATGTACGGCGCTAGGGTACCCGTTGCAATAATTGCGAGCATGCTACTTGTGTATGCGTACTGGTACTCTGTCTGCCAGGCCCTAGCACCTCGTCCCCAACACTCAATCATGCACCTCCAATATCAACCATGCCCAAATCAGTACGTCTCGTAGTCCGGATTATCATATTGAGTCATGCCCGTGCGATATATGGCGCTAGGGCGCCCGTTGGGGTGATTCCTAGCATGCTACTTGCGTACGCGTACACCTGTGCTGACTGTGAGGTCATAGCGCATATCCGACACTCAACTATGCATCCCCGACAACGTATAGGCCCCGTTCGATGCTGGTTATAGTCCAAAAGATCATTTTGAATCATATTTGGGCGATGTACGGCGCTAGGGTACCCGTTGCAATAATTGCGAGCATGCTACTTGTGTATGCGTACTGGTACTCTGTCTGCCAGGCCCTAGCACCTCGTCCCCAACACTCAATCATGCACCTCCAATATCAACCATGCCCAAATCAGTACGTCTCGTAGTCCGGATTATCATATTGAGTCATGCCCGTGCGATATATGGCGCTAGGGCGCCCGTTGGGGTGATTCCTAGCATGCTACTTGCGTACGCGTACACCTGTGCTGACTGTGAGGTCATAGCGCATATCCGACACTCAACTATGCATCCCCGACAACGTATAGGCCCCGTTCGATGCTGGTTATAGTCCAAAATATCATTTTGAATCATATTTGGGCGATGTACGGCGCTAGGGTACCCGTTGCAATAATTGCGAGCATGCTACTTGTGTATGCGTATTGGTACTCTGTCTGCCAGGCCCTAGCACCTCGTCCCCAGCACTCAATCATGCACCTCCAATATCAACCATGCCCAAATCAGTACGTCTCGTAGTCCGGATTATCATATTGAGTCATGCCCGTGCGATATATGGCGCTAGGGCGCCCGTTGGGGTGATTCCTAGCATGCTACTTACGTACCGGAATATCCAAGTACACTAGATATCAGAAAGTCCCGTACTCGTGTGGATAAACTGTATAAGATAAATAAACCCTAAGCTAGATATACCCGGAACGGTCTCGGACGGTCTCGGAGTCTAGCCTACCTGTGACACAGCGTGTGTCACAGTACGAACCTACAGATCAGTCAGCAGTCCAGTGTTGGTCATATGGATCTGTCATAGGGGCCTGACCGGGACTCCCAGTCAGGGCTGCCTATACAGATTTCAGCACACCACCCCAGCACTGTGGGTGGTGACTGACTAGGAGAGTCAGAAAATGTAAGATGTAAGTGTTAGGGCAGAAGCTAGGTGACAAGTCTAACTGCCAATCCAACTGTGCTATTCTGATACACAAATTGGAAACCTCTAGGTAGCACGTGAGCAAAAGCATACGGGCAATTAAGGCACCGCTAAACAAGTGAAAAGAACCGTGCTAGCAAGTCAGTTTGAAGATTATAAAGTAGTCAAAGCAAAACATAAACCAGATTGAAGAAGTCTTTGAAGTCACAGGAGTTCTGCACACCACCATGTCGGTGTGCCTCCAGAGTGAGCAAGAAGTCAATCGACAGTACCAAAGTAGTCAGCGGTGGCCTCACGGAAGTCCATCCCATAGTAGGAAGTAAAGTAACCAGCTCCATAATAGTGCTCCGCATCAAGAGGACCGCTCTCATGTAAGGCCATGCCGTAGTAGAATGCCATGTCAATACCCAAATCCGCTTGAGCCAAATCCTGAAATGCTAAAAAGCTCAAAGTGTCAGGAGGCTCGGGCGGCTGAAGCTGTGGCACATCGTCAGGCAATAGGAGACCCTGAGCCGTCATCACCGGATCAAGAAAATCATTCGTAGAGAAAAATGACGGAGCCTCCCAATCGAGATCACCACCAGGCGAAGGCATCTCCGTAGCCGACCGAGCGTCGGGCACGGCCGCCACCCCCATGATCGAGATGCAAAGAACGAGGGAAAGGAGGAAAGGAATGCCCCACGGACCAACCGTGGCAGGGAAGCCCCAGGGCGGCTTCCCACAACCGTAGGTCCTCTGCTCGCCCACGGGTGGCCCGGAAACATGATTGGCCGACGGAGGCGAGCCCCGCGGCTTCAGCCGGAAGCTGCCGTCGGCAAAGTCCTCGTAGTCGTCGGTGTCGTAGCCTGTCAGGTCAGACGGGTGGACAGCGGCGTGATTCACCGTCCGCACGAAGCCTCCGAACTCACCGTGCGTCGCCTCCGTGGTGGTCACCCGCGCCGATCGAACTGGCGCGGGCTGTACATCCTCTACCTGCGAAACAGGCATAGCAGGGGCCGGCACGGCGGATGCCGATGCCGCCGCACCACCTGCCGGAACCAGCCCCTCCGGTGTGATCCCCGCCGCAGCGGCAGGGCCACACACCAGAGCCGATGCATGCTCCTCAACCGCACTCCCAGGAACAAAGGATGCGTGAGTGTAATGTACCTTCTCTTGGGCGGCCTGAACCTCAGTGGTGAGGGCATCAAGCCGCCGCAAGATGTCCTCGTCGTCGCCCCGTCGGCCGGAGGCGGTACGCTGAACCCGTAGGCCGACACGTCGATGCCGCCAACACCGCCCGCGGAAAGCACAGCGGGAGGACCGTAAGCCGACGCCGCACGGGCGAAGGCCTCTGGACCATCATCCGCAGCCTCCTGGAAGACCTGCACAAGCGCCAAGGTGTGGAGGCCCTCCGCATCCTCCTCCTCAATAGGAATGCAGAAGGCCGCTGCCGTGGCCGATGAATGCTGGCGTCCACCAAGAGGGCAGTCGCGGTACGCGTGATAGGTGTCACCTTTGCCCGCTTTCCGGCAGCGGTGGCAGAGGGGCTTCGCCTTCATGTTGTCCCTGTCGAACCCCACAGACGGTGCCGGGTGCACACCCACCCGATGGCCTCGTGGATGCTGCTTACCGCGCGGCTGCGGCTGTGGCTGTCGCTGAACCGCACCCGTGCGATTGCCTTGCACGAGCGCCTTCAAGGCGGCGATCTCCTCGAGCAGAACGGTGTACTCAGACGACGTGATAAGCGCAGAGGGCTTACCGCTCGCCCCCAGTGTCTGCTTCTCACGCGCTGACGCCCCCTCGTCCGACTGTGCCCATGCCTGGAAGATGGCCACGACGAGGGCCTGGAGCGAGCGGAGAGTCACCCCGCTGAGGTCACCCGCAAGCGGATAACGCACCTTCACCGCCGCGTAGAAGACCGGGTCGAGGCGGTTGTACAATGAGAGCTTGCGGGTCTCGTCGGTGGGTTGCCAGTCAGGAGCGCGGTTATCCCGCACCAGACGTTGCTCGCGAGCCAAGATCGGCTGCGGGTCAACGCCCGCGGGATAACGAAGAGCCGCGTGCTCCTGCTGGTGACTCTCACGTAGAGCTGCCGGTACGCTCCCCTTGATGATGTCGATAAGAGCACGACGTCCATCTCGGTCAGCCGAGGAGTCCGTACCCCGAAGCCAGGTGTCGGCCACAGAGTTCCGCTCCACGACGAGGGCCAAGACGTCATAGAGGAGCCCATTCACCTTCTCGATAACCAGAGAGGTGGGGTCGTCGAGGTCAAAGGGGGTCAAGTCCAGCCCAGCGGACTCAAACTCGGTCCGAAGCTGCACCACCAACTCGGAGAGACGGTCGGTGTCGTCAGTGCCACGATAATGATGTTTCTTTGAACCAAGGATATCCTCGCGGATACCCTTGGCCCAAGCCCGATGCAACCTCCCCTTGTAGACCACGTCAACAGCGGCGTGCTGGTCAACAAGATGTTTCCGCAACGCGACAGCGGTGTCGGAGTTGCTGGAAACAGCAGGGGCGGGGCACCACAGGTGGAGTGCTAGCGGTCGGAGTGTCCCGAACCGCATCCAAAAGCCGTATAGAGGCGTCCAAGTCGGAGTCCTTCAATAGGCGTTTGCGAGCTCGAGTAGATGTTGCCATACTTTTGAAAGCCAAAGAAAAGATGATGCGCGGTAGCACGTGTGGGTGTTGTGGCGGAAATGGAGGGATGACGTAACGGCAGAACGTGCGGAGCGGCGAAAAGAGCGAAGGGCACTTGCAAATGTCGATGTGGTCGAAGGCGTCCGGAGCACCAGCCCAAAATACGTAAACCAGCGGGATCAGCGCAGGCAGAACAACGCAAATGAACATTGCCACAACCGAGCAATAGCAACGCGCGGTGCCCATGACTCGCAGCCGCAAAAGACGTCTACCGTAAAATCATGTCCAAATCCTAGTCGCACCCAAACGCGCAAGTGCGCACCACCTCTTCAAGCGGCTGCCTAGCCAATCATGGCCAAGATAGCAAGTGGAATGAAAACGTGGATGGGGCCACGACCTACCGGAATATCCAAGTACACTAGATATCAGAAAGTCCCGTACTCGTGTGGATGAACTGTATAAGATAAATAAACCCTAAGCTAGATATACCCGGAACGGTCTCGGACGGTCTCGGAGTCTAGCCTACCTGTGACACAGCGTGTGTCACAGTACAAACCTACAGATCAGTCAGCAGTCCAGTGTTGGTCCTAGGGATCTGTCATAGGGGCCTGACCGGGACTCCCAGTCAGGGCTGCCTATACAGATTTCAGCACTTGCCTACGCGTACACCTGTGCCGACTGCGAGGTCTTAGCGCATATCCGACACTCAACTATGCATCCCCGACAACGTATAGCCCCGTTCGATGCTGGTTATAGTCCAAAATATCATTTTGAATCATATTTGGGCGATGTACGGCGCTAGGGTACCCGTTGCAATAATTGCGAGCATGCTACTTGTGTATGCGTACTGGTACTCTGTCTGCCAGGCCCTAGCACCTCGTCCCCAACACTCAATCATGCACCTCCAATATCAACCATGCCCAAATCAGTACGTCTCGTAGTCCGGATTATCATATTGAGTCATGCCCGTGCGATATATGGCGCTAGGGCGCCCGTTGGGGCGATTCCTAGCATGCTACTTGCGTACGCGTACACCTGTGCCGACTGTGAGGTCTTAGCGCATATCCGACACTCAACTATGCATCCCCGACAACGTATAGGCCCCGTTCGATGCTGGTTATAGTCCAAAATATCATTTTGAATCATATTTGGGCGATGTACGGCGCTAGGGTACCCGTTGCAATAATTGCGAGCATGCTACTTGTGTATGCGTACTGGTACTCGTCTACCAGGCCCTAGCACCTCGTCCCCAACACTCAATCATGCACCTCCAATATCAACCATGCCCAAATCAGTACGTCTCGTAGTCCGGATTATCATATTGAGCATGCCCGTGCGATATATGGCGCTAGGGCGCCCGTTGGGGTGATTCCTAGCATGCTACTTGCGTACGCGTACACCTGTGCTGACTGTGAGGTCTTAGCGCATATCCGACACTCAACTATGCATCCCCGACAACGTATAGGCCCCGTTCGATGCTGTTTATAGTCCAAAATATCATTTTGAATCATATTTGGGCGATGTACGGCGTTTGGGCACCTGTTGGAATGAATTTTAGCATGCTACTTGTACCACGTTGGATCGCTTGGAATATATTAGGGTTTTCACATGTAGTAGGGTGGATGTTATCATGCCAATTGCATCAAATCACGGTATGCCAGCGGGCCCACGAAATCACACATCATTGGGCATACTACATATCTTCAATTTGCATGATTGCGGGGCATACTTGATGCCAAAATCTCTCAGAAAAAAAATCGAAAGAGGTGACACCATTTTTCACACAAGGCCGTAACCACTATATCACATAAAGTACTACCCGAGTGACAACATGCTACCAGCGAGAGCAGTGGGCGTGGTCTGTCGACCAATGGGCCACAAGGTAACTCAGTTTGGGTCCCAAAGATGATATTATATGAAGGATATCATCAGTATTGAACAAGAGGGCATCGAAAAAAATTCCACCGCGTCAGTACTTGTCATAGTACTGTTTTCGAAAACAGTACTGTGCCAAGTACCACGGGGCAGTAGCCATTCTCCTTCGCTGTCGCCGAGGAGCGGGTGCCCGACACCATCGACGAGTATCTGGAGTGCCGCCAGCCCGCTGACACCCGCTTCGGGGTTTGCGCGGTTGGTGGTGCTATGAACATCAACAACTTCAAGGTCCATGACGAGGTCCGTGCCGACGCTCTGGTCGTACCACCGCCGCCGGCACCGCCCTCCGCTCCGCAGTCGGTGGTGTCCGACGAGGAGATGTACCCCGTCAGCGCGTTGCACGCTCACGAGCCGCACATGTCCTTCATGGACAAGTTCGCGGTGAACTTGGACCTCACGGGACCGGAGCCGACCCTTGCGATGCACAGCATGGGGACCGTTGCGCCCGTGGACTCGGTTTCAGTGGCGGCAGACGACTTCGAGGATGACGACGAGTGTCTTCCGCCACCACGGCGGACCTTGGGATGCGGCAGACCACCGATGGGTTTTGGGTTCTCCGCCCTCACATCTCTCGCAGTCTGCTTGCTGTTTGTTGTTTGTGCAACTGCAATGCCTTCACGAGATCGCTCCGCGCAAGATTCGTCAGCGGCACCGGAGCACACCGGCGACGAGGTCGGTGGTGTTGGTGTGCTGACGCCCACAGCCGTCCCGCCGGCGCTCTATATTATCTGTCTCACCGAATATACAGTCCAGCTGATATATTCAGCAATATGTACAACATATGCATAATCATATATGATCGCACACGTGCCAGACGCTATAAAAATTATAATATGCGTTCACACAATTATTTTATACATGCGTATGTAGATCAGGAATGGTCTACTGAATTGAGTGCATTCATCTCTGCTTCACTAAGATCCGCCATATCTGAAAAATCTAGCTGTTGATGAGTGACCGATTTATGAAACGACCGATATCGTGAATGCTTGCAGACACGCTTGCGGATGCCCTTGCGCCTGCGCCTGCGGATGTGCCTGCACCTGAAGCGTCGTTTTGTGCAGATCTCAGTTCAAAAGCCACTTGCTTCAGATCTTCAAGGGAATGATTTGGGTATGTATCTGGTATTATGCGCCTGCGCCTGCGGATGCACTTGCTGATGCGCCTGCACCTGAAGCGTCGTTGCGCTGCTATTTGCGATGATCGATGATGCATTAACGCAGTGGCAATTCATGCAGACATTTATTCTGAGTATATGCATTGTGTGGACGCGCATGCATGCTACAATTATAAAAACACGCAAGTGGCACAACGTGCTTGCTTTTAATAGACATTTATATTTGCAGACGGCGTACTCGCATGTCGCGATGAGATCTAGCGGGCTCCTTTCTACATCGTCTGCATGTCAAACACGCATGGTGCAATTATGAAATATATCTGCCCACAACTCGCTTCCTGTATCGCAATTGTCGAGCCTGCGTGTCGGTTGGGATGCATCCAACGGGATATCTGCCAAGACGCCATGCGAATGGAGACGATACACATTTAAATTCGGCCATTGGCACTACCATTCGAGAGTAAATTGTCAATCATGATAATCAAGCAAATATATTCAAGCAAATGCGCAGATGGCATCACGATACGGCAAGTGTGGCATTTGCGATACAAGAAGCGAGTTGTGAGCGTGTGCTTGTGCGAATGGGGTATATGAATAGCAGTGATTACTTGTGCTTCGATACAATTTAATCAATAATTAGAAATCCCTCAGATGGGATGCTTCGCCGACAAGTGGCATTACCAATTTATACACCTGTGTGATAAGATCAGATTCTACCGTCAGGGATATGACCGATGACATATGTGTCATACATGGCATACGTATCATACCTGTCATACCATGTCATGTCATGTCATGTCATGTCATGTCATGTCATGTCATGTCATGTCATGTCATGTCATGGCATGTCATGTCATGGCATGGCATGGCATGGCATGGCATGTCATGGCATGTCATGTCATGTCATGTCATGTCATATGTTATAATGACATACAGTCGTCGAGTATTGTCAGTACGGTCGACTATGACATGTACAGTCATAATATATGTCATCCACTCACCATGAGTGACATCTGTCATCGAGAGGCCGAGTACGGCATCTCGATGATGAAGCAAGACAAGTTCTTGAAGAACAAACTGTTCCGAAAGGACGCGTCTTCGCTTCAAGCATGAATTGAACTCCATGCGGGTATCAACAGGCTAATTCGATCAGCCGATACTTTTAGTTCACCCAATGCTCTCGGGTTCACAACCCGATGGTGGTAACGCCTATGAGGCGTGAGGACGACATTGAGGTATATGTGAGAGCATTGAGCTCAAGCAGGAGATTCTGGATACCAGACTGCACTCATACCCACCAAATACTTGTTGCGAGTTGCTATTGTTCAATAGCAGCCGCATAGTCTGAAAGGTTGAATATACAACCTTGACAGTGGTCATTCTCCGTCCACGCGACGAACGAGGACATACAAGTGTGTGCAGCAGTAGATATATTGTATGTATATTGTATACGGTGTGTGTGACAGGTATCGCGCATACAAAGCGGCGACAGAGTTCGCGCACACATATCGAATATCTACAATTGTATAACAGCATTCAACAGCAAACGGAGTGCGCGAGGAATTGTCATCGCGAACGCATTCGCAACTGATATCGCTCGCATAAATATCGTCAGAAAATAACAGCGACAAGGTGTGCTCACTGTATACAGATCGCACATACATGCTGTTATCATTCGCAGGGTTGGTACGATATGCGACATACGGACGCGCGAATGATTAAATCATCAACAGTATGTATGATCCGTACGCGCGATGGCATTCGTACCATGCGACACATACCGGCGACAGCGATGTTCACTATTCGCAGCGACATACATCGGCGACAGCGATGATCGCTTTCCGCACTAATTGTTCAGTGCAAAGCACGCACATAAAAATTTCGTTAAATGAATTGCAAAATCGCTCGTCGACGCGCATATAAGATGATTTAGTTCGCCAGGATATGCACACCTGCTATGATTTCATCATGCTCATGGGACGCGCGATGAGGGCGCATAATTCGTATACATCAACATGCAGCACGCTATTCAATATCTGTGACACGCGCACATAGCATACAGAAATGATGTTTGTTCGAATACTGGCAAATGTACATACAATGTTTGCAGTCGGAAGCATAATATAACATCAGATGAATATTGATGTTGTGCAGTCATATGTGTATGTACCATGAAGCATACACCATATATGCAGCATACAGCATGCAGTATGCACCATGCAGCACTACAATACCACCATGTTATACTGCGACATATGCACCATTCATACTGTTATAATTATCAGTTTGGTCATAAATGTTTGACATATGTGCACACATATATATGTTACGGTACAAGCGCGCCTTGGTATGAGCGCGCCTGTACCAAGATATTCTGGTACAGGCGCGCTCATACCAAAAAGTTTTTTGGGACAGGCGCGCTCATACCAAAATCGGCTGGCATATGCCAGCGGCGCGCTCATACCGTAACATATACATCCAACTGATAACGGGGTCATTTTGTAGCTACCCCCTACCATTTTTGTAGCTACTGTGACATTTTTGTAGGTGCCCCAGAACCGACCGGGAATTTCCCCCGGAAATTCTGGGACAATCTTCGTTCCCTTATAGGGGAAAGGGAAAATTTCCTGGAAATTCCCGGGGTACATCCCAGTGTTCCAGTGTGCGCAAGGATGCATCACCGCACGGCGCCCTCAGATTTTTGTAGCCACACCACCCAACGCATCCTGCGGTTCGGAGGCAGGCCAGGTCAGCCAGATTTAAGATTTCACGATTTTCAGAAAAACAGATTCTATCGTTTATGAATTTTCGTCGAGACGTCGACCATAACGTTCACTCTTACATCAACTGTATGTTGACCGTTCGGACCGCCCGATCGTAACATCGACCGAACGTTTGACTGAATGACCGTTAGATCGCTAGTCACAGCTAGCAGATTCGATCGGATATTCAGGAGTCACGCGGCCGCGGGCGCCGCGGGGCCCGCGGCCTTGACGAGCTGTCACCACTGACTATCACCGATTAACAATTGACGCTATCTTTAATATCGTGGTTTGGCACGTTTCTCAACACTTCAAGATAGCACCTTCGCTTGCGGCGTGCTTTCGTCTGCCTCCATGCGTGCCTGCTGCCTGCAGTTGTATTTTTTACTGACTAACCGGTTTTACGCGCCACTTGTCTAAGCCACTATACTAAAGTCGTTGGACGTACTTTCCGGTATGTGTGTGTTGATCCTGACGGGGGCGGGGGCCTCCGAGTGCAACTATCTTACAGCAGGCGCATCCCGCTAGCAGCCGAACCTTTCCTGCGTTGAAAGGATACTTGGAGACCGTCGGGGTTCTCCAAAGCCTGACGGTTTGGGTCCGATTCGTAGCATGTTTCTTGAGCAGCGCCCTGTTTTTTTGTTCGTTGCCATAATCCATACTGTGCCTTTTCTGAAGCCGCCTGCAACGTTGCTGGTGGTACGTATCTTTCTCTCTGACCACTGAAGGGATGCTTGGAGAACGTCGGGCTTCTTAATAGCCCGACGGGTTGGGTTCGACTCTCAACATCTTTACTAATCAGCGTTTCGTTTTTTGCAGGTTTTGTTTTTACGTCGAGCATTTTCTTTTTGTCGCCAGCAGCGTTGCTGGCGGCATCCTGTGACTTCATGCTCTGCTCAGCTGTCACCGATTGATGTTCAGAATTGTAGATTTTCAAAATTATAGATTTCCAACCTACTGTTCCGCTGCTGTTTTCAACACGTCTTTTATGTACGTACACACTCACCCGAGGGCGATTTGCGGACATCAATAGGCTGTCGGTATTGGGTTCGATTCCCAACGTCCTGACTGATTCGCTGTCCGTGTGCTGCAGGAAACATTTTTGGTTGTGCAGATATTGGAACGAACAGTGTTCTCTAGTTTCCTAGGTTAGATTTTCATATCGCCCACGGCTAGTTGAATCCTTACATTATTAGATACTAGCAGCCTAGCAGTAATAAGTAATTATGCTATTCTTTTATGAGGGCGTAATCCGTATTCTTTTTGTATCTTAATCGATCTGAAATGCTTGCTTGCTATTTCTCCTATGCCTCGTGCAATATGAATGACCCAATGTAATCGTATAATACACCTGTGTTTTATGTCATACTCACGGTACTACTTGTTTAGTTATTTTGTTTTTCAAGTCATATGCGCGGTACTATTCGTTTGTGTTTCTCCACGCTCGAAATATTATTTCTGATTTTTTGTAGCTAGCTCCAAAATAGCATACCGTATGCCACTTCCGACACTTTTGTAGCTGTAGCTACAAAACGGGCCAACCCGGTAGTTTTTGTAGCTATAGCTACAAAACGGGCCAACCCGGCAGCTTTTGTAGCTAAGCTACAAACCCGGGTAGCTACAAAAATGGTAGGGGGTAGCTACAAAAACGTCGTGCTACCCATCCAACTTGATCACGATAACAGTTGGTATACATAGGCATATATAACAGTGTATCTTGGAAGTCTTGCAAGCTTAAAAAGTAAGGACCTATCTTAAAACCACCATATAGTTCTGTCGATCGACTTGGTGACTGTCTGTCCGCGCCTAACCGACCATAGGCTTGTACCCTATGGAACCGGGGGTTGAGCAAGCAATACAACCATGTTACACTGTAGAAATGCACATCTTAAATACATACTAGATGTTGCATCAATATATCACATAGCATACCTGCTGTGCAAGTGTAGGCTATAAATGAACCCACTTGGTATAAGGTGCCGATCATGATCATTAAGACAGTAGTTAGCTCAGTATTTCCTGACGCAGGATTTGGGATGGGATACTGTTCTACTGTTGATCAATGAAAGGAATAATCACCGGAGTCATGTGTGAAATATATCAATCAACTCGTCATTCATCATGATGAGATATGCAAGATTACAACCTACTAACCAAATTGATATATAACATACTAGCTACATGCTGTCCAGTGGTATACAGATCATCTTATATGATAAATCAATTTGCTTTAGTGTACTAAATCAGCAAGTACCTGCATAATGCACAATCACTGACACTATGTTGACATTCACTGATTCAGTAAGTGAAATGATCAATAACTATATATCAACCATGTCTATGATAATGTAGATACCATCCAACAAACACATGTGCGTGTTGGATATCAGTGATGGCGATAGTTATGGTAAACAGGATAATGCCACATGCTGTAGGGCTGGATGGAGAATATCTCCAGACCCGAAGGCAGTATACGGTGTTCAAAATGCAGCTGGTAACTGTTGAACACTGTCCATACCTTTACTATCGCTGGAGCAACACCAACTTCTACATTGCATTCTGACAATTGATACAGTATTGATCAGTTCAAATGCATGTGACTCTCTCAGATCAGTAATCATATTGACAGCTGATAGAGGTTGTTATAGACAACACACACACACACACACGCACGCATAAGGATGTCGGGTAATTTTTTTGGTAATTTACCGGTACGGTAATTACCGGTAAATTACCCGGTATTACCGACCCCCGAATCGTCTTACCTGCCCCATACTTAAGCTCATACCGGTAATTTACCACGGTAATCGAGTATTACCCTGGTAAATTACCGGTACCCCCCAAAGTTACCGTCGATCTTACCGCACGATTCAAATTTATCGGTCATCGGCGGCGGACATCTCATCTTGCTCACTTCACATCTGCGTGTCCGGAAGGAAATACGTAGCAGACAAGCTTTGTCCACCCGACACGCAGCTGCGAGGATTCAGGCGAGGGTAAAGCTAGAGGTCGATGGCTACTGAGAGTAACATCGCTCTCTCTTCGAATGAGACATGCTTCGACTGGAAGGACGCCACAGGCACTGTTCACCGTGTGCCAAAGGACGTCTTGGATGCTCTGAAAACGCCTTACCGCGGACAGTCAAATTTCGGAACGCAACACAAGTTCCTGTTGAGTTTGTTTACTGACGTCCCTGAATACCACCAGACGTTTCACCCCACGAAAAATTGTGCGCAAAATGTCCGAACTACGCTCGTTTGCAAGTATGATGAGACTGTCAAAACGAACGTCGCGTATCAGAAGATTAACTCTGGGAAACTTCTCAATAAGATCCTGTCTTGTAGCAACGTGCCTGGTGAGGACAAAGTTCGCCTCACTGAGAAGTGTACTGCTGCTGAAGGAAAGAGATGGCGTGCGGGATATGACAAAAAGCGCAAACAGATGGGAGCCACATATTTTGTAGGTCTCGCTGCTGCACAGCAAGAAGTTGTTGAAGAAATTGATCCCACTGCCTCTAAACGTCGAGAGCGCCAGGCGATCCTGAAAGAGTATGGTATCCATATATCTTGATGATGAATATATTGACTTGGAATCCTGGGAAGTGCAGTCAGTTGGATCCTGGGCGTTCATGCGCAAGACTGGGTAGAAGTTTTTACTACGTATGATGGAACATTCCATATGTGGATAACTATTCAATTTTGTTATTTACAATTTGCTTCTGTGTAAATTATATTTGAAATCTAAACCTCTCTGATTCACTTTCGTTGAACCTTTGACCTTGCCCTAATAGGAACCGGTATTGTGAGACATTCATTATGCATGTGCATTTCTTTCACACATTCAAGGTTGTCAATTATATGAAAATTATACTCATCGGTTTATTCTGATCTGATTCCTCTGATTCGTTTGAGCGTGGGTAATGCGGGAACACTTGGGCGTAGGATGTTTGGGGGTCATTGCGACCTTGCACACACCTTCGTTGCTATCATGTGTCATTTGTGTAAGTCATGGAGGTGTGGGAAGGATAGATATAACAACTCATAGTGATGACCATATAATATTATCGCGGACTAGGGTAGAGACTCTGTCTGCGGTTCTGCAAAAAATGTAATAATGCTCTACCGTATGCATGTTTGTGATAGCATACGCAACCTCATGTGCCCACACAATTTAAATGGTCGATACAAACCCACATGGTCTGAACAAAATGAAATCGGAGCCCTGGGGCGAAAGTTGAGTCATTCATTGCAGGCGGTAATACTTTGGTAATACTCGCCAAAGTATTACCGGTAAATTGCCCGGTATTACCAGGCCCCATTTTCAAATCACCGGTAATTCGACATCCTTACGCACGCATGTGTGTGTGACACTGCTTTGATTAATTTATCAAGCTTTGTTCTAATTTACTTGGAATCTGAAGATATCACTTGATACTCTTTCAGTGCACTTCCATATGCCCAAGTAGATGATAGGTTACTGACAAGTTATCACTTAAGTGACTGCACTTAAAGTTGATACACCTATACATATATCATCGGGGTTTGGTCCACTTATCATGGGTTTCAATCAGCAAAACCCAATGTACCAAAAATTGACCATATGTATATCTTCACAAACCAACATGAAAAATGTCAAATTCCATTTCATGTATTCAGGTGAGATATATTACAGAGGTGTAATAGCTGTATACATTGTAGTATACACCTAATGCTCACACACACGCGGACATATATGTCAAAAAGTGGTGAAAATGGGTAAAAATCTCACACGCATGATTTCAAAATGAAAAATCGAGTCTGATTTTTTTTGCTCATCCAATTTTTTACCTATCAATGGTATATGCAACAATTTGTGGGCACTTGTAACACCCTGTAACACCCTAATAATCGTGTGCAAAAAGTAGGGGGTGTAACGTACCTCCCAGGTATCACATAGTAAACAGTGACATATTAAATGCAGTTTTGCTTTAATTCCTTCAGGAAATGTTCATATTGCTTAAGTTTGATATAATTAGGTGTTACTGATACCATGTAACACCCTAATGTCACTGTAGGTGATAAGGGTCACAGTAACCCTACACACCCTAAAATGCCACTATATAATAGTGAAACACTCTGTGTTTGGCATTTTCGTCATGCTGAAATCAGCACATTCATGACCAATATATCGGGCAACAACCCAATAACTGTAGGGCAACAACCCAATAACTGTACAGTTGCTTCCTATGGGAATTGCATGCTGCTTAATGATTTAATAGGCACTTGACAACTGCCTGTGGAATTCACACTTCCTTGAGGGGGGAAGAAGGTGGAACCATATATATACTTCACCTCATTATATCAATGTACAAAAATAATACATGTACAATATATATATATATATATCACACACACACATCCATTTTGAAGGTTTTGTTGGTGTGGTGTTTTATCTTAGATGGCAGAAGAACCAGCAGCTATTCCAGCTATAGATCAAGATCCGACTAACTGGTACTTTGATATTCTGGGTTATTATGATCATTACAGCAGATTCAAAATACCTTCATGGTTAAAGGGTTATGCTGACACTCAGACCCGGTATGATCAGATAGGATATTTCGATGCCATCAGCAGAATGAAGACAGACATGAGTCGGTATAGAGATCCAGAGACTGAGCCTAAGGAACCAGATGAGGATTACTCAGAGGATAATCCCCCGCCTGCATTTACAGATCCAGATGATGGTCAGGCCACCGCAGCATTAATTCCAGCCGCAATTGTCCCTAAGGTGAAAATGAATCCACCAAAGGAGTACAAAGTCGGACAGGATGCTGAGATTTGGATAGAGACAGTAGACAGATATTTTCAGTTTACATATCCAGGTGCACCAGATAAGGATCTCATCACAGTCTTCCTCACGTTCATTCAGAATAATGACAGACACTACTTTCAGGTCGTGGCTAAAACACCAGATGCCACGTATGAAGATGTCAGGAATACATTCCTCAGGCAGTTCGGAAATCCCCACAAGCGGTCAGTTTCCAAAAAGCATTTAATGGCACTGCAGCAGGGTAACCAGACTTTTGCAGACTTCCTACGCACATTCACATCACTGGTTTCTCTAGCATCAGTTGATTTGGATGATGTCTTGATCAAGGACAGATTCGTCAGTAACATGGAATCAAACCTTCGGAAACAGTTTCATCTCAGATTTCTGACAGAGGATGAAAGGAATAACCTGTCGTGGACACAAACCACACGGGTTCTGCTCGATTTGAATTATGTAGTTCATTCGAAGCAGGCAGAGACCCTTCACTATAGGGGACAGAAGGAACAGTCAGGAGGCCCAGTCAGGAAAGATAAGGACAAGGGCCGTGGCAACAAGCCATATGACAGATCCAATCAGAATCGAGGCAATCAGAATCAGAATGCCAACCAGAATTCCCAGAGGAATAAAGGAAAAGGCAAAGGAAAAGGCAAGGGAAAAGGAAAAGGCAAGGGATCAGCATCATCTCCTTCCCAGCCTTGTCAACGTTGTGGTCGTACCAATCACGTCACAAAGGATTGTTTTCCCACCAAGACACCAGATGGGAAACCCATTAAAGGCAATCCTCCAGCTCAGAATCCATACAGAGGACAGCAGCAACAGAATAATCAGGGTGGCAAAAGTGAGTCCAACAAACTCCTAAAAACAGTCAACACCCTGATTAAGGAGCTCCAGAATCAGCAGAGCATCAATGCAGCAATTGCAGCTCCAGCTCCAGCATCAGCTCCAGCTCCTCGGGGAAACTCTCCGGGTACCGCACAGGTCACTTCTCGCGAACCCGCCTGAGGCGTGCACCTCTCTCCGGGCCGCGGGCTCTAAAATAGATTTTTTAAAAAATGTAATTTTTCTACTAACTGTGCTCGCAGGGCTTCAAGACAACGGTAACAAGGGCGATGGGGCGACACAGGTAAGACATGAGGTGCGTCAACCCGTATTTACAGTGCACGAAACTCCCCTGTCCGTATATGTAGCGCCGTACTTTGCATGTAGTGCCCGACACCCCTGCTCAAACAAGCCAGACACAAGTCGTACAGCCACTGAAAAACCTAAGATGGCCAACACGAAAGCCGGCAATGTGCGAAAATTCGGAGAAAGAAGTCCCCAACAAGTGGGGCAAGAAGAAAAATCGAGCAGGTTTATGGGGCACGAAAGAGGATCAGCAGACCAAGCGAACACCGAGGAGTTCATCAGAGAAATAAAAGCGCAGTCAGCGAAGAGAACCGACGGGTACCCAGGCGGAGCGACCATGCCGGAGCTCTGCGACACACATGGTGAAGATATGAAAAAACTGATTGAGGCCGCGGGGGCAGCAGACGCGGATATGACGGCGCTGGAGGCGGTGGCAGAGTACATGGCCACAGTCTACGAGGACGCGCGGAACGTGAAGTACCAGCGAGGCTTCCCACTGGAAACTATTTACGGGCTCCCGGCAGGGCACGGCAGAACCCACTACCAGCTGGTAGTGAATTGCACTGACCTCACCTCAGAGGAGCAGGATGAAGTTGGCATGCACAAGAAGGGACCGCAGGTGACGGTGGGGCCCTTTCGGGAAGAGCCAAAAGCAGCGAAGCAGTACATCGGCCACTTGGAGTCGGCGATCCGACACTTTCACGACCTCCCTGACACTGCCCCGGTTCTGTGCAGCGGCGAAACCCAGCTACGCTGGTATGCTGATAAGATAGCAGAGCTTCATCTCACCTTTGAAAAAAGTGAATATGCCATCACTGCGCTGGCGACATCTCTGGCACATCTACCTCTTCACTGCGTACCACTGGGGGCAGACAACTTCCAAGCAGCAGACGTTTGCATCCCGAGGGTACGGGTATTTCATCCGAGGCAGACCAGGACGGGCAACGCGGAGCGACAGCTGCACATAATCAGCGAAGAGTTGCGTGGGCACACGACCAAAGACTTGGAGAAACAACTGCGCAGTATGCCCTCTGTTGAATCAGCAATCAAAGGGGCGCGGGGACTGCCCGCGTACATGGAGAAGCACACCAACAGCATACGGCTGGTGGCGGTCACGGAGGAGGCCGCTGACAACATAGAGTCGAAGGTGCTGGCCTTCCCGGGTCTCGGGGAATACACGGTACAGAGAATCAGACCATCGCTAACGAACAGAGGCGAGGACGAGACAGAGGTGATCGTAGTTGATAAGGGGAGCACCATCGACCTGGCCGCGGACCTCCCGAACTTAGTCGCGGCCATCCAGGAGGTGTTTACACAGGCGGGCCTAGGCGAAGCAGCAGAACATCTAAAGCCACTGCCAGCGACGACAGTGAGGCCAGGGACTGACCCAGCAAAGCCGGAAACGTATATGCGGGTAAGAATCACAAAAAGCGGCAATCTTTTCACTGGGCTAGCCAGCGAAGCGGCGTATGAGTGGCTGGGGAAGCAGGACAGACGTACGGTCCGTCTCTCTCTCCCCAATAAATCCCGGTCCTACCTCCTCCAACACTCTGACTTTTCTCGCACGGGAGATAAGTTTAAAGGCAGAAGAGGGAAGGCAGCGCCACCAGCAGCAGGGGCGCAGCAGACGGAGGACATCGTGCAAGCGCTGGAGAGCAAGCTCTCCAACCAGTGGGCGAAAGCTGCGAAGGGCGGGGCCGGTGACGAGGCCATCAACGAGCTCCGCAAGGCCGTGGAGAAGCTCGAGGGCACGTGCAAGAGCGGCTTCACGGACAGCGTTGAGGCCACGAACAACGTCTCCAGCAAGGTTGACGAGGTCAAGGACTCCGTGATCGACCTCACTGAGGAGAACCGAGAGTTCCAGAAGCAGCATCTTGGAATCTCCAGCGAAATATTGAAGTCTTTCAGCAACTCCAACAACGCACTGGCCAAGTTGCTGAAAGGGCACCGCACCCCCGAGCCGGCTAAGAAAAATCTACGCAGGCCACGGGAAGCGAGCGAGCCATCTGACAGCGACGGAGGTATGGAGATCGACGAAGAGACGCTGTCGGAGCTCAAACGTCTGCAAAAAGCACGGGTAAGTTCCCTCGGGGAAAAATCATCCTCACTGGATAAAGGACCCCTCGCATATGGCGTTGAGGGCAACAGCACAGGGACACACAATCTGACTGAAAAGTTTGGGCATCGGCTCCGAAATCAGGCACAAGACGAAAAGTGGAACCCCACCACTTGCGTCACTGAACCAGTCCGAACACAGCACAAGAGGAAGGGAAATCAGCTGAATAAGTACTGGCTGGGTTCCTGTGTGCATCGCAGGCCAAGGCAGACGAAAGGAAAAAACTGGAGCAGCTGGAACAACAGCTGGCAGAGCCTCGCTCCAACCGAAGCCAACGCTCTAGGAGCTGACAGAAACAGCCTGGCGGAGGCCACATCCTGTATAGGCCCTTACAGTTTTGAAGCTAGGAAAAGCCCTGTATACCAGAAAATCCTGGTTAAACAAATACCTGAAGTAAAAAGTAAATCTGCTAAATCCAAACCTGCTGCTGGTAATAGTGCATCGTGCCCACACTCCTGCACAGTGCCGATCGGAACCCAGGCTGCAAAGCCCACGACTAGACACCAGTGTGAAAGGGCTAGCAATAACACAGGCACCAACTGCCACCACACTGTTGACACGGTAGCATCATCAAACTCAATACAACATAGGGAAAGGGCGGGCACACCTGGCACAAGAGCTGCAGAAAATAACATAAAACATACAATGACATTAAGTAGCTGCAGTTGCAATAAAATACACTATGAGATAGTAAACAGAGTTAAAGCGACAAGCGGGGCACCCGAGACCAGTTCCCCGTGCACAAGGGAGGTAAGCAGCAGAGAACACATTCAGGAACTCCCACTAGGACAAGAGGGGAACCCTAAGCCTACCCTAAGAGAAATAAGCACAAACCAGCCCCAGCGAGTGGAGACAATGGTCAGCCTTACAGGAAAGTTACTATGGGGACTTTATTGCAAAATGGCAGACAGTATTCACACTTTCAGGAGTAACCGGCAAATTACGGCATTTAGCGAATTGCTCCAGGAGCTCTACGTTAAAATACGAAGTTTTGTAAAAACAGCTCTGACGAAGCAATATTTCAAGGAGACAACTGGAAGTCGAACACAAAGACATATTGGGAAGAATGAGGTCCAGATATATGGTAGTAAGGACGGGATGATGCTGCAGGCAAATGTAACGCGTAACAACAAGAAGAACGAGGGGTCGGGGGAACATGCACACTGGCGAAACGACGGGGATAGTAACAACAAAAGGAACCCACAGGATACACTGAATGGAAATAGGAGAACTGCAACAACCCGTACAGCCATATGGAGGAAAACAAGGGGAAACCCTAACCCAAATGGGGCTTACCTACAGAAAAGGGAGGGAATAGGGGCACATAAAAGCAAAATTAGACGGAAATATTTTACACAGGGCCTACAAATGGCAAAATACGAACATGAAATGAAAATGAACTTGAACGGACGACTTTGGACATTTAGCGAATTGCTCCAGAAGCTCTACGTAAAAATTCGAAGTTTTGTAAAAACGACCCCAGCAGAGCAATATTTTAAAGAGGCAACCAAGAGTTATGCACAAAGATATATGGGGAAGAATGAAGCCCAGATATGCTGTAAAAAGAACGGAACGACGCTGCAGACATGTGTAACGCGTAACAAGGAAAACCGCGTTAAGCCAGAAGAACATGCACACCAACGAAACGATAGGGACAACAATAACAAGAGAAACCCACAAGATACATTGAAAGAGAAAAGGCCAACTATGACAGCTTACACAGCCATATACAGGGAAATGAAAGGAAACCCTAACCCAAAGGGTCAGTACCTACAGAAAAAGGGGGGTATAGGTGCACATAATGACAAAATTAGACGGAAAAATTTCACACAGAGCCTACAAATGGTAAAATACAAACAACAAATGAAAATGAGCTTGAACGGACGACATTGGATATTTAGCGAATTGCTCCAGAAGCTCTACGTAAAAATACGAAGTTTTGTGCAAATGGCCCAAAAGGGGAAATACTTTGAGGGGACACCCATAGGGTATATACGAATAAGTATTGAGGAAAACGAAGTTCAAAAATGCAACAAGCAGGGTGTGAGGGGACAAAATGAGCGTGTAACGCGTAACAAGGGAGGCGGTATGGGGGGAGGAAAACATACCCGAAGGAGATGCGTGGTAAGTAATGGACACGAAGGCAACTCACGGGGCACACTAATGAAAGCAATACTTGCAATTTGTGTTGCAGCTACGTTCCTGACGAAAAGTAATAGTGGAGGAAGAATAACGCCAGCACAAAAATTAACGCAATGGATACGGGTAACAGCATGCAGGAAGACTGGCAGAAAGGCGGGAACGGGAATGCAAAAAGAAACACCGGAAAGGGTGCGAGTGACATGCTTGCAGAAAAGGAACACAGCAGCAACAACGATAACCAGGCAGGTAACTGAAACAAGGAAGGGAAAGGGAAAAATGCCAAGAGGGGAGGACAACCGAAGCCAAGGAACAACACAGGAAAAGCTCTCAAAGGGAGTGCTGGGTGAAGCCCCGGAAAGGGAGCATGCAGCACAGTGCATGCAGAAACGAAGCACAGAGGCAACAGCAAAAACCCGGCAAACAGTTGAAACTGGAAAGGTAAGTGAGGAAATGCCAAGAGGAGTCAACGACCAACGCCAGGAAATAACACAGGAAAAGCCCCCAAAGGGCCCCAGGTGGTTAGCCACAACAGAAGAGGGGGGACGAAGGGCGAACTTCAGAAGAAACCTCACATATTACCTACGGGCGAACCGGCAGGAGCACGCACATGCACACAAAAGGGGAAGGAGATATTGGAGTGAACATGAGAAAGGGAAAACATGCAGGTGGGTACAACGTACCAAATATGACAGACCACAACTGGTCAGAAGCAACCAGGTAGTAAGGCAAGAAACAAAGGACAGGGACAATAGTAAGTGGGCGCGAAAACATGGTGAGATGCGCCGAATGAGAAGGGAAGGCCAAAACATAGCGAGAACGGTGGGAGCCCAAATAATGAGCATGCATGTAACACTAAGTGTGCTGGGCACTCTGGCTAAACGGAAGGAGCAGGCACAACTGGCAATGAAAAACCCTCGACAAGAGGTACCGCAGGTCAAAGCGGTGAATGAAATGTTTACGGCGGCACGAGGAGCAGCTTTGGGTACAAAACCCAACAGGAAAGCTGAACAAATTGAGGAGACGGGTAGGTATGCCGAAGCGAAACCACAGCCCTCACATATAGGGGGAGGGACATGCTCGAACGAGAAAATGGAAGGACAGTACCCCAAGAATTCTGTCACGCAGGGAATATTTGCCAAGGATGGGAAACTGAATATGCACCAAGTGGACCTCGCGCTCGAAACACTGGAAGACAACCCTCCGGGCTCAACAACCATGCAAGAAATACTGAAGATGCTGAGGGAAAATGACAGAAAATTTCTGGAAATGGTAAAAGAAAAAGTCGCCAGAAAGGGTGGCACCCAGATACCAGTGGTAGGAAACGGACACTGGCTACTACTGATGGTAGGAGTCTGCGTCGCAAAAGATAACAGCACGTTGCAAGCCTATGTATACGATTCTATGGGCATGGAAAGACAGACACGGAAGAAAACCGCCCAAGGGCACACGAGAATGGCGGAGGAACTGCAAGGAGCAGTGAGTGCATGGGTAACAGGCAACAAGGAGGCAATGGGGTGCCTGGAAGCTAGAGCCACGCCGATGTACGACAGGCACCAACACGATGCATTCAGCTGCGGCGTCTGGGTGATATATATCGCGGAGCTATGGCAACAGTGGCTGTCAGAAAGGAAAGGAGCGTGGATACAACATGTGTACACGAACACACTCCAAACCAGTCGATGCGTGACACTACACACTACGGAAATAGTGAATAAATGCAGAGACAAATTCAGGCCAAAGATAAAGTCGGCCATAATGAGGGAAAACAAGCCACATGCAGAACAGGACACGGATGAAGTTGAGCTGACAAGGGAGAACCCAGCAGAAAGGACTGGGGCAAAACAGGCGCGAACCCAAGGAACGTGTGCGGCGGATGCCTTCATGAGGGAGGTGGAGCGTGGCCGCACAGGGGAACAGGTGGAGGACACAATGCGACAACAAGGGGTGGGCATACAAACAATAATGAACGTTCGGGAAGCACTTCAAGCGCTACAACAAGACACTGAAGCCCTCATAGATGAAACAATGGGAAAACTGTCGACAGATGGCCGAACCCAGATAGCAATAAGAGATGGAGAAAAATGGGCAATGATGATGCTCACAATAACACGCCAGGACATGCAGGCGCATGTGTGGCTACCTACTGGGGGAATAGAAAAACAGGACGAACTGCTAATAGCTATAGATGTTTGGACCATACTGCGAGAAGCCTACGACCTGCAAAAGGTGAAATATAGTGGACTAAAAACACATAGCACACCACCAGAATGGGGAAAATTCAGTCAAGGTGAGCAAGCGATAAGAGTGGCAGGGAGCTGGAAATACTGGCATGTTGACGGCAAACCAGGACACTTCAAACTCGGGACTAGAAACACGGCATGGCTGCAGGGGGAGACTCGGGGGATGCGGCGGACGACAGAACAAACAACTGGGCTGGCCGAGGAGGACATGAAAAGTGACGAACCGAAGGAAGATGGCAGGGCACCTACCACGGAGCAACACGCCACGAGCGACGCAACGGAAGAAAAGAACACAAGTACCACGGACAAGCTAGTTCAGGCCACGCTACGGTTCCGTCCGATAAGCAAAGAACAAGCGAACGAAAGGCTAAAGAAGGAGGAGGGAACGGCGACAGGAAAAAAGCTGAGGCCTCCCGCGAACGCCAAGAAATACCCGCCACCTACTACAACAACGAAAACGAACAAAAGGGACAATGAGGAAACCAAAGGGTCCCCGGAGGCACTGAAGCAATGGGGTGGGAACATGCCAAAAACGGAGAACCTAAACACTGAAGAAATGGGACAAGCACAACAACACACCATAAATTTCCTAACATGGAACATACAAGGCTCCCCGCACTCACTGTATGAACTGGAGGAGCAAATGAAAAAATGGGAGATAGATATAGCAATAGTCACGGAAACTAAGACTGCGAATGAGGAAATAAAAAGACACTTCAGAAACAGAAAGCAGTCAAACATATGCACAAACATACCAACAGAGGAAGGGGAGGGAGAAGAGAGCAACCACAAGGCGGGCCTTGCCGTAATACTCAAAGGGGAATATGCCAAACCACATAACTACACCGAGGTGCAGGTACCGCACTTACGAGGAGTACTCACACACACGCTGCTCCACTTTCCGGGAGGAAAATACTTACACCTGCTAGGGGTATACTACCCGGTGGAAGGAAAAGACGTGGCGGAAGATACAGGACGAGGGGAACTCGACAGAGAGGCGGCCAGAAATGGCATACAGGAGTATGTGCGAATGGTGACCACAGCCAGTGAAAATGCGGCAGGACAAACAGTACTAATTTGTGGGGACCTGAATGCCACGACGGGAACACCAAAAAATAGCAGGGACAAAGAATGGAACAAAACCCTGGAAGCCACGGGCCTGCAAGATGTGGGAGGGACCAGGGA